>SEYY01014311.1:0-18323 GCA_009176605.1 Armadillidium nasatum | reverse complement strand
CTAATGCACAAAATAGATGCAGCAAGACTGAGATGGTGGGGTCATTGGAGAGTAAGGAGGATAGTAGAGTGGCATGGAGAAGATGCGAGTGAAGGCCTGAGAGCAGCACACCTAAGAAGAGGTGGAGATTTGGTGGAAGAGGCGTTGAGGCATCACTGTTTACATACAATGGAGGAAGTGATGATGGTAGGGAATCAATATATAGGACAGAGTGGACATGCATGTTGAACACACTGACAGGCTAATAGCCTAACTAGGAGTGGAAGTTAGAAGATATATATATATATATATATATATATATATATATATAATATATATATATATATATATATATATAATATATATATATATATATATATATATTTTGATAACCACTATGATAAACCGTGGAATCATTATTTACAATTTTATAACTGCTAATGATGTTATAATTTCGAGGAATCGAACCCGGGTACCAAAAGATGGAAGTCCGTTGTG
Source organism: Armadillidium nasatum (assembly GCA_009176605.1). Taxonomy (NCBI): domain Eukaryota; kingdom Metazoa; phylum Arthropoda; class Malacostraca; order Isopoda; family Armadillidiidae; genus Armadillidium; species Armadillidium nasatum. Next base: position 17,846 of record SEYY01014311.1, on the reverse strand, counting down.
TTGACCACTACTCCACTGATGGTTCAAAAGGAAATAATCCAGAACTTCTACTGACATTTCTCGCCTAGTGAAAAGTCCCTTCAATATTTCCCCGACCACAACTTGGGCGTAGCGTCAACATGGACCAGGTTCTATCCTGAGTATAAACCGCAGTGCAAATGTTATAATTTTGATAACCACTATGATAAACCGTGGAATCATTATTTACAATTTTATAACTGCTAATGATGTTATAATTTCGAGGAATCGAACCCGGGCCCCAAAAGATGGAAGTCCACACTACTCAGTGGTAGGAGTAGTGGTCAACACAACGGACTTCCATCTTTTGGGGCCCGGGTTCGATTCCTCGAAATTATAACATCATTAGCAGTTATAAAATTGTAAATAATGATTCCACGGTTTATCATAGTGGTTATCAAAATTATAACATTTGCACTGCGGTTTATACTCAGGATAGAACCTGGTCCATGTTGACGCTACGCCCAAGTTGTGGTCGGGGAAATATTGAAGGGACTTTTCACTAGGCGAGAAATGTCAGTAGAAGTTCTGGATTATTTCCTTTTGTACCATCAGTGGAGTAGTGGTCAACACAACGGACTTCCATCTTTTGGGGCCCGGGTTCGATTCCTCGAAATTATAACATCATTAGCAGTTATAAAATTGTATATATATATATATATATATATATATATATATATATATATATATATATATATATATATATATATATATATATATATATATATATAGGGCCCAACCGGGGTTGGAATTTGGCCGGGGCTGGGGCCAGAGTCTCCCAAATTTGGCCGGGGCTGGGGTTCTGGCCGGAGTTGCCTAAAATATGTAAAGGGGTCAAAAGCACGAAAATTTTACTTTAAAAAAATTATACATATATTTAATTGAGGTTTACTTAATTATAAGAAAGGCGTAGAATAGCCAATATTCACTTAAATTAATGATTATATGCATTTTCTCTAAAAAAAAATCAGAAAATTACACATTTTGTTGAATAAAATGTACAAAAATTAAAAAAAAAAATTTTTTTTGATTCATAATAGTGATTCAACAGGTTTACCTAGGTAAGACCCTAATGTAAAGTTTGAAAAAATGTAAGATATAAAATTATCAATATAACCTGTATTTATACATATCATTGTTATTTTATTTTTTGCTATGTATCAAACTTGGTGTCAATTATTTCGAAATTATTTTAATTTGTTTATACTTATACTTTCAATTAATATAGTTAAAAAGTAAAAAATTTTCAACTAAATCTTATGGGGTATCTAAAATCAAAACACAAAGATGAACATTCACTAGCAGAAAAGGAGCGGTCAAAAGAAACAGAAAAAAAGAAATTTTTAAAAAAGCAAGAAGAAAAATCATAATTTTCTTTTATTTTGTTTGTTTTTTTTTTTTTTTATTATTTGACTGATTGAGCTGAAATTTTCAGGTTATATGCATTTTTCCCAAAGTTCTGAGTTGATTTCGAGCATTTTTCTGAGTCTATAACGGTTTGAAAGTTATTTTTACCCAAAGTTGAAAAAAAAAAATAGCATGGTCAAACCACTGGTCCACATGAGCTGAAAATTTAACTGAGTAATCTTAGCCCCAATTTCTTTTATATTTTTATTTTTTTTTTAGAAAAAATTTTATATTTTTTTTAAATTTTTTTTTTTTTTTTTTTTTACCCTTTTTAAAAAAAAAATTATTTAAAAAAAAAATGCTACCTACTAATTTCTTTTATTTGGATATTTTTTTTTTTTTTTTTTTTTTTTTTTTTTTTTTTTTTTTTTTTTATTTTTACTTGAGATATTGGATATTATTATAAAACAATAAGAATTATAAGTTTTTCACAAATGTTTCTGAAAGAATAGAATGATTAATATACACCTTGTCAATATATATTGTAACGATGTTTCTCCTCTAATTTGGTCCCGAACTTTTATGACTCCTCTCTTCCAATCACTCTTTTTTTCGATCTCCCTAAATTATTTCTCAACCATAATAATTTTTCATTCTTTTTTTGTTATATCTGTTGGGGGAGAAAGGGCCTTGGACAACCACCAAGGCCAGGGGATGTAAATTGTGTATTTGTCTGCATATAATTGACGCTCAACTCAAGGACTACACTTACCCTACTTGTATTCTAACTACAACATACCAAACAAACTATAAATGGGCACTTACATTTTGAGGGTATATTGGATAACAAAATCCTTTGCCCTTCAAAAATACACAAAGCACTCTCAGCAGTTGAGGTGGAACTGATGAACAATCAGGATCAAAAGAGACTTGATTGACTCACAAGAGAGGAGGTGAACACCTAATTATTTCATCCTTTGAACCACGACTTAATAAGTAAGAAGTAAAAGTTTTGGGAGATACTCACACTTAGATCTTCAGACACAGGTAATTTAAGCAAGCAATTATATAAAGTATTTATTATGATTATTTAATGATAATTTGTTTTTAATTTTAACTTTTACAATATAATTGTTATAACCCACCCTCAATCCATAATCCTAATTTTAAGGGACAACCACAACCCAAGCCCCGGATCCTGATACAAAGAGGACTAAGACTACAGGAAGTGGAAGTGGTTAGTAAATGTAAAGTCCTAAGAAGAGAACCTACAAGGGAATAATTATTGCTTAGCTTAGTTCTTAAAATCTTGGAGGCTGGTTATGAAATCCGGCCTGGAACTTCACTTTCAATTTCACTTTCTAATGAATTCTGTATAATATTTATGAGTTTGAACCAATATATAAGCACACAGTGGAGGATAGTGTGAGCATCAACGTCAGTTGCAGAAGGAATGACTCTTGATATCAAAAATATAGAATCAAGTCCAAACAAAAAAACCCTATTTTATAAAAATAAAAATTTAACAATTAGTACATTATTTTACATTAACACTTTAGTTTTTCATTATATTTTCACCTTTATTTTTACTTAAGAGTTTATTTTTAAGTACCTTATGAAACAATAAGAACCTCTATGGCTTCTTATTGCAAAGGGTTGTAAATTGTTTTTCCACACAATGTTTTATCCTCTGCACTCTGTATGCTCTATTAAGAATATCAAATTTAGTTTTACATATATATATATATGCACTTCCTATCATCTAATTTTTACTTTAACTTTAATTTTAATACCTTTTTCTAATTCTTTTACTTTCCAGTAGTTTGAGTCATAGAAGTCTCTGATCGTCTACTTCTACTAAAATTTCTGTAATAGTTAATAATTTTATTATATCACTCCACTAGTACATTCTTTTTAAGTTTGTTTTATATCTACTAGTTTCATTTATTTTTATATAGTTTTTCCATACATTGATACTTTATTTTACTATACCTCCTTTTACAGATATTACTTCTTATCAGATCTTCAATAGAGGTATTCTTGAGTTGCGTTCCGCAAAGAACAATTTCTCACAATTAGGAAAAAATTTTATGGAATTGTCTTAATAATTATAATTTACTCTTATTATTATCTCAACTTCTGAAAAATACTAATATGTAGTAACATTCTAAATCATAAATACTTTAACTATACAAACAAAAATATAATTTTATCTATTTATGTCAGACAAAGATGGGGAGGTGAAAGCTCGAACGCTTTCCCACTCACTCTTGTCTATAACTACCCCTTTCATCCCTCCCCACCAAGTCTTATTCCTGCTTATTTATTTTGTTTTTCTCTTTTTACGAGTTCCTTCTCATATTCAGCTGCTTTTATGATATCATCTAATGCTTCCAACTTTCTTTTCTTGTCACACCGATTTTCAAAACTGCAATCACCTAAATAGGCACGAACTGCTACATGTGCACTGGTGGCAAAAGATTCTTTTTTATCTTCCCTACAGGGAAATGATTCTTTATTTGTGTTGACATAAGAGTACGAAGGTAGAAGAAAAGGGTTAGTAATAGTATAAGGATAGTAGTGTGCGGTGTGTTGTTGTTGTGTTGGTAACGATTCATATTCATTACCATTATTATTGTATAATGTTTGAGGATTTTCTGTGCATCCTTGTTGCGAGGTAGACGGTTGATCTAAATCCACAAAACGATAAAAACACTCTGTAACTCTATCAGATGAAAGTGGAGGTCTTTTTTCAGAGGGATCAGAATAAACAGCAAGCCTGGGTGGTGGACATTGTGAAATATGCTGAGGAGGAGGATAATCTCCTAATAAGTCCTTTCATTTTAGGGAGTTGTTTTTGCAGAACTTTTACCTTTTTTGGGGAGAGGATGTCTGAATTGTTCAAAAATCTTTTTATTATTGAGGAGGTAATATTTGAGATATTCTTGGCTTCCATGAAGGCCATCAGGTATCAATTCAGAATGCAGATGCAATGATTTTCCGCTCAAATACTCTATGTGAGCTACCCCATCCTTTTTAAGGGTTTTTGCGAAGGGTCTACGTTTAATAAAACAGTTTAAAGCCCCATTTCCATATAATAATTGTTTATTCACCCAGCGATACTGGGGTTTGTGCAAACTCCAAAATGAGTAGTAAACATTGATGGAATGTCGTCTCATGCATTCAGGATTGTATTCTGGATGAGTATACAGGAAATCCCGATAATTCTCACCCCAAGCTTTCACCAAGCGGTTTTGGTTAAATTCATACATGTCCTTAATTGTTGGTAAGGACAAGTACACCTCACAGCTAGAATTCAATTGCAACACATAATTCATGATATTATTCATGAGTCCAGGGATAAAATCCAAGGTGAAATATTTTCGAGGACCAAAAATGGTAGTGTCTCGTTTTCCCTTTGTTCTTATTGAGGTTCTTCTCCACGCATATGGGGTAAGAGCCCATATAATTATAATATGTGTGTTGCTTTTCATCCTCCTTTTTACCTGCCCCAAACATTCATCTAAAGTGGCTCCTGACCGGTATTCTGTATCCACTCTTACTCCATAATCTTCTTTTATTTGGTGTCGTCTTTCATAGAACATACGAACCTCTGAATCACCCACTACTAATAAATTAATAGTAGATAAGTTACAGGCCATGTTGGCTGGAAAAGGAAAAATAAAAATTTAGAATATTAATAAAAAAAAAGTTTCCCAAGATCCCAGTCCTCTCGTAAACAAAGGATCCATGGCCTAGGCACACAATTTCCCTCTACCAGGACTGGATATCTGGGTGCTAACATGAATTTATGAATAATATAAATACCGAATAAAATACATACATATATAATTAATAAATACTATATATATATATATAATAAAAAGAATATATAAAGATTACATATATAATAAAATATATTATAAATGATAATACTCAATAATTCAAAGTAATAATGTATGATATAATTTACTCCTTATAATATTAACATTAAAACAATCAGCAATCAATACCCTATATTACTCTTGCATCAATTATAAAATATAAATGTCTGTGGCATCTATATTTGCTCTGATTCCAATTCCATTGTGCACTTGTCTCTGATTCCAATTCCATGGTGCACTTGTCTCTGATAAGAGAAAATACCAAAAAGAATTATACAGATTCCAATTTTATTTCTTCTTTTTCCACTCTAGTGGAGTACTCATTATGCGGTCGTATTCAGAAACCATTCCACGAGACCGAGTGAAAGGTCTGATAACTGGAGCTTCAACTATTAGCAAAGGTAACTCTTCAATCACCGGTTCCCCCGTTTCACTAGTGGTTCGAGTTAATTTTTTCTTAAGAATGACTTCCCCCTCTAAAGAATAAGATGATGACAATTCATCCAATTTATGAACAGAGGAAATATTTGTAAGATGATAGTTCTGCTCTAAGAATTGCAATAAAGTATTCGGAGATTGAGTTACTTCATCTCTTCCAATTCATCATCTAACGATCCTTCTTCAATTGTTTCTAGTATTGTGTCAATTCCTAAACCTGCTGGTTTCTTCAGGTTTTTTGAATTGTCTGATTCCAGGATGTCTTTCTGTTGGTCATCACCAAGCTCATCTATCATAAGAGAGGAATCGTCCCATTCCAACTCTGGGATATCCATTATTTGATCATATGGTGAAAACACCCGGTCGAGAATTTGGTCATTTGTTATTTTCACGGGTTGGGGGGAGACGTTGAGAGTTTGAAAACAAAAGGGTCAGTGTATTTTTTCTTAAGTTGTATAAGCGTAATTGGCGCTCGGCAAGAAACTCGCTATACTACTACACAACAAGCATTCCCAATCATACAATAAAAATTGTTTTAACACTTACACTTTGAACGATGTGTGAGATTCCACTTTCTTGTCGTTTCAAGGCTTCAGTAAGTATTTTCAATTAAACGGATATCAGGGTATAAAAAGGACCCGCCCGACAGCTGATTTGTATGTTTAAAGGCGAATGAGTGAATCAGCATTCATTCATCTATAAAACACACCGGTGACCATTGTTATTCCAGCTTCTTATCAACTAAGTTTTTCTTCAAACACGGTAAGAAATGAAATATACTTTCTATTTTATCTTTTTAATTTACAAATTATCATTTAAATGCTATAATTAAATATTTTTCTCTTAATTTATATAAATCTCACTCAATACCTCCTATCAATGTTTTCAGACAAACAATTTTTTACTGAAAATTGTGCGCCCAGCAATTTCAAAGATAAGAAGATCAAGACTATGGAAGGAGAAAGGAGGAAGTGGTTAGTGAAGGACACTACTAATTATGTATATATATATAGTTCTGTAAAGGCTTAACTTAATTGGCAATAAGGGGATTTTAGTTCCACCTTAAAGTCCACTCTCTGATTGGCAAGTTTTGAGTTTCTGGGACAATTTTTCAACAAACCATTGGTATAAACTTCAATTATCAATAAACAAGTCCACAATTTAAACCCTATAATTAAAAATAACAAAAAAGAACATTAACATACAAAAATTAACACTTTAATATTTCATATCAACCCTCCACTTTTCCTATATATAATTATGAACACACAAGTACCTTATGAAGTTGCATATCTAGTGGCAATAAGGGTTTATAGAATTTTGTTTGGTCACACTTCAATGATAACTTTCGAATCTAAAACATTAAAGATGCATTAATGACAATTATACCAATAGGAACATTAGTTTTCTATCATATGTATATATTACTATATAATTTGTACACTATCTTCATTGTAAATAATATTAACACACCTTCCGATAAGTACAAAGTTTGTTTTTCAGACACTGCGTTCACTATCGTTTGCAGATTTCAAGAAATGTTTTTGGTAAGGATACGATGTAATTATGAATAATGTTATAATAATTAATATGATACAAAACATATATAATTAGGTTTTAACTTTCAAAATCACCTCTGCAATAAGAAACACAATTTAGTAGTCTGTGTTATATAATAAAAATATTAACATGAAAAAAAATAAATTTAAATAAAGATACACCAGCAAGAAAGGAGGCTAAGACTCAATCGGGTCTTCTCCTCTCAATCCTGCTGCAATCAGTCCTCTCCTTATCATCCCTCCCCACCAAGCTATGTTCCTCTAGTTCTTTCGCTTTTTAATTATTTCCTTTTCCTGTTCTGCCACTTTAATTACATCATCCAAATCTTGTAACTGTCTCTTTTTGTCTCCATGACCTTTCTGTTTTCTATTTTCTAGGAAGTCACGGACAGCTATGTGAGCATCAGAGTTAAAATCATTCTGTATATGATCGGAAACCATTCCAGAATCATAACCCATCACCGTATAAAAAGGAATATTATTAGTAGAAGTAGCTAAAGGAGCTTGATGCTGATAAAAAGGAGTGTGTGTAAAGTGTTTTGGCGTGGCTGAGGATTGTGGTTCGACAGCCATACCAGTGTAAGATGTATGTGGGATATATACTCTCCCTTGAGAGGATGTTGACGGTTGTTCTAAATCTGTAACTTGATACAAACATTCAGCCACTTGATCCACTGGGAGTGGTGTTCTTTCTGAGGGCTTTGGCGTTCTGTTGGATTGGTTCACTCTCCACACAGTATTATTATCCTGAGGGCAATCTCCCAATAAGCCTTGTTTCTTTATCCTCTTTTGAAGTGGTCGGTGAGGTGGGAAATTCCTGAACTGTTCAAAAATTCCTTTGTTATTAATAAGGTAATATTTCAAATAAGTTTGGTTGCCATGGAGCCCATCAGGAATGAGTTCTGAATTTAAATGTAATGACATTCCATTTAAATATTCTGTATGTGCGACTCTTATTCTGCGTTGTGACCTGGCCTTAGGTCGTTTATAATTATAGCAGTTCAAGGCTCCATTACCATATAATAGATTTTTTCCTTCCCACCGGTATTGAGTTTTCTTAAGACTACAAAAGAGGTAATATGCCTGTAAGGAATAACGTCTCATGCGTTCTGGATTATAATCCATATGATCTTCCAAAAAATCACGATAATCTTCTCCCCATGCTCGTATCAGTCTGGTTTGATTAAACCTGTAGAGATCTTTGACAGCTGGTATAGACAAGTATACTCTACAATTGGGGTTTACTTGTAGGACATGTTGCATTATCTGATTCATCATGGAAGGTATCCGATCAATGGATAAATGAAGGCTGGGACGGAAAACAGTTGTCTCTCGCTGCTCAGGATTTTTGATGGGTGTTCTCCTCCAAGCGAAGGGAGTCAGAGCCCATATAATGATTATGTGTGTGGAGGGTTTCATCCGTCTCTGTATCTGTCCTAAACAATCTTCTAACGTTGCCCCAGATCTATATTCTGTTTGAACAAATACACCATATTCATCCTTTAACAGGTTTCGCCCCTCCCAAAAGATGCGAACCTCTGAATCTCCCACAACAAGGAGATTGATATATTTCATTCTTTGTTAGTCTGTAATATAGATAAAATAAATTAAGAACAGATAATAGACCTCACCACAATTCTGATCCTCGCACTCCAAGAAAATACTAGGCGCACCAGGACCAGTAATTTGGTGTCTTATACAAACAAAAATAAAATATTAATAAAATAAACTTAATTATGAAACAATAATCTATTTAATTCTAAGAATAATTTCTTGTGGCAAAGCAAATAATTATTAGTGAAATCTGAAATTTGTAAGCATTTTAAGCAGCAAAGACTAATTTTATGACAGCATTTTAAATAAGCAATTTAAGGAAAGCAATTTTTATTCTACTAAAACTCTTTTTTTTTTTTTTTTTTTTTTTTTTTTTTTTTTTTTTTTTTTTTTTTTAAACAAAGCTAATCTAACTCCGGCTCCATTCAACTCCTTAAGTGTATTTGTAACCTGGGAGGGATAGTTGAGGAAAGATTATAAAAATAATATGAATTTGATTTTAATTATTTACTTTTTTATTCTTTTTACTTCGGTTTCTTCCACTCCAAGGGAGTATTCATTACATAGTCGTAGGCTGGTACTGGACCTCTTGAACGAGTAAATGGCCTGATGACTGGAGTCTCCATAACTATCCTTGGAGATTCTACAACCACAGATTCTCCAGTCTCATCCGTAGTTTGAACAATGTTTTTTTTCAGGAGTAATTCTCCTTCAAGGGAATAGGATGGAGATAGTTCTTTAATATTTCTAATAGATGAAATATTTGTTAATTGATAATTATCTTCCAAAAATCTTCGCAAGGCTCTGGGAGATTGAGTAATTTCCTCCTCCTCCAGGTCTTCCAAATATTCCTCCTCGACAATTTCTAGAACCATTTTTTCAGGTATATCCTTCTCATTTTCTATATGTGGATCTTCGCATGACCCATTTATCATGATTGAAGAATCATCCCATTCTAACTCAGGGATGGTGGGTGATTGATTTTCTGAGAATGAAAATACCTGATTTATTATCGTGTTATTCAACACCTCCACCATATCCCAACGAAAACTAGTCTTCTGGAATCCTGAAAAATCTGCAGATTTACTTTCAGAACTTGGTTCAGTGTGAGTATCCGTCACTCTCGTAGCACAACGAGAGCGATCGAAATCAGATGAAAATACAAGTGAGCAAATGTTAGAAAGAGAAATAGAAAATTGAGTGAAAGGCGAAAAAACATTGGACGATTGGTGTGGATGTTTAGTCTTGATAGGCCCTATTGGTGTTGTACTATTAACTGTAGTTGATTCTGATGTAGCAAACACTATAGGTGATATGTTTTTGGGGTGTATGTTTACAGGTGTGCTCATGTTCATTAAGAATTGGGTTAATTGTTGGGCTTTTTCATTGGATTTATCTGATACTTCAAACCCCTCAAACTCCTCTTCATCATCACTATCTTCCTCTATAATTGGAGGTTTTTCTGTTTCTGTGTTAATGTTTAATTCGGACATATGGTCCAAATCATCTATGGTACTGTCTGTGTCATAAAATTCCTCTTCTTCATCTTCATTTGATTGAAACACTCGTTCTTTGAAGAAGGGATTTTTTTTGTAGATATGAGGGAATGTCAATCCACTTCCTCAATTGGGAGTGATGGATTTTCTCCTCTCGTGAATTTGGATTACCCATTCGTTTAATCCTGTAGGTGACTTTGTTATCATTCACTACAGTGATTATGAATGGTCCTTCCCATCTGATTCTAAACTTGTTAATGACCTGATGTCCCTTGAAGATTATTTTCCTTGCTACCTTCTGCCCAACCTTATAAGACTGAAAATTCATCGTTCCTTCATTCCAATATTGAGGAAACGTATGAGCTGGTTCTTTGTGTGATTCTTTCAACAGAAAATCTGAGGGTGACATCTTAATGGCACTGTGCCAAGTATGGTTGTAAATAATCACTGATGAGGGTAATTCCTCATCCCAATGTGATGAATTTTCTAAGACCAGACATCGCAAGGATTGGATTAAACTTCTGTTGAAGCGTTCACAAATTCCGTTACTGGCTGGATGCAATGGGGAAGTTCGAATGTGTTGTATGTTATATGTTTCCAAAACAACTTGGAAAGGCTCGGCAATGAACTCCATCCCATTATCTGTCAGCAATCGATTCGGTAATTTGGGCAGAAAAGGCAAGATTCTTTCTTCAAGAACATCAGCTACTGTAGAACTTTGTTTATTCTGTATGGGTACCACACAAGCCCATTTGGAACAATGATCTATAAAGACCACAACATACTTATATCCACCTGTAGTAGGGGGAAATTGCAATAAGTCCATAGCCACCAGATCAAAAGGACTATGTGAATTGATTTTCAATGTTGGGGGTATTATCTTACTAGAATGAGTTTTTAATTTTTGGCATGTTGGACAACACCTGACTATATCAGATACAACCTGATTAGTCCTAGGATGCCAGAAGTGTTTATAAATAAGATCTAATGTTTTATTACGTCCTATATGACCCAAGTTCCAGTGTAATTTCAAAGCTACTAACACTAATAAATTAAATGATAATAACATTTGTTTGTGTTGTTTATTGGTATGCCGATACAACATATCCTTTTCAATGAAGATTTCCTTACTATAAGGTTTAAATATCTTTAATAAAGATGGCCTCACTCTTAGTTAATGAAACTACCTGCTCTTTGTCTCTACTATCTGGAGAGTCTCTTGCTTCCTCCAACTTTTTATTTAAAGATGCCATTTGTGTATTTAAATTATTCATTATTTGCTGTACTGCCTGCGCAGAGACAACATTTTCTGTACCCCCACTCCGATCAATTCCAGAGCTATCCATTATATTTTGTTGGCCCTGGTCCAAAGAATCCAGGTAATCATCCATTTCCATATCAAGAATGGAAGTAGACATGGCCATTTTGACTTTCTGAAAGACTTTTTAGGATCACTCGGACTGGAACACAATCTGCAAAACAAAGAATAACCACAGGCATATACCTGTGTACCGAGCAATGTTTTTACTCTGCACACCGGTACATACAATTAATACAAAGAATAATATAAAATAAATGGGTTATTTCTTTTGAGGTCTACTTCTATAAGAAATAATAATAAAGGTGGTGAAGAACCCCCTTTCCCTTGGTCACTTCGGTGTTTCACGTATTCACACTCACCCCTGACAACCCACTATCAAGCGAGTCCCTGTTCAGGCGCCAATTTATTTTTGTGTATGTTGGGGGGAGACGTTGATAGTTTGAAAACAAAAGGGTCAGTGTATTTTTTCAAAAGTTGTATAAGCGTAATTGGCGCTCGGCAAGAAACTCGCTATACTACTATACAACAAGCATTCCCAATCATACAATAAAATTGTTTTTACACTTACACTTTGAACGATGTGTGAATTCTATTTTCTTGTCGTTTCAAGGCTTCAGTAAGTATTTCAATCAGTTAAATGGATATCAGGGTATAAAAAGGACCCGCCCGACAGTCGATTGTATGTTTAAAGGCGAAGAGTGAATTAGCATTCATCCACACCAGTGACCATTGTTATTCCAGCTTCTTATCAACTAAGTTTTTCTTCAAACACGGTAAGAAATGAAATGTACTTTCTATTTTATCTTTTTAATTTACAAATTATCATTTAAATACTATAATTAAATATTTTTCTCTTAATTTATATAAATCTCACTCAATACCTCCTATCAATGTTTTCAGACAAACAATTTTTTACTGAAAATTGTGCGCCCAGCAATTTCAAAGATAAGAAGATCAAGACTATGGAAGGAGAAAGGAGGAAGTGGTTAGTGAAGGACACTACTAATTATGATATATATAGTTCTGTAAAGGCTTAACTTAATTGGCAATAAGGGGATTTTAGTTCCACCTTAAAGTCCACTCTCTGATTGGCAAGTTTTGAGTTTCTGGGACAATTTTTCAACAAACCATTGGTATAAACTTCAATTATCAATAAACAAGTCCACAATTTAAAGAAAAAGAACATTAACATACAAAAATTAACACTTTAATATTTCATATCAACCCTCCACTTTTCCTATATATAATTATGAACACACAAGTACCTTATGAAGTTGCATATCTAGTGGCAATAAGGGTTTATAGAATTTTGTTTGGTCACACTTCAATGATAACTTTCGAATCTAAAACATTAAAGATGTATTAATGACAATTATACCAATAGGAACATTAGTTTTCTATCATATGTATATATTACTATATAATTTGTACACTATCTTCATTGTAAATAATATTAACACACCTTCCGATAAGTACAAAGTTTGTTTTTCAGACACTGCGTTCACTATCGTTTGCAGATTTCAAGAAATGTTTTTGGTAAGGATACGATGTAATTATGAATAATGTTATAATAATTAATATGATACAAAACATATATAATTAGGTTTTAACTTTCAAAATCACCTCTGCAATAAGAAACACAATTTAGTAGTCTGTTTTATATAATAAAAATATTAACTGAACATGAAAAAAATAAATTTAAATAAAGATACACCAGCAAGAAAGGAGGCTAAGACTCAATCGGGTCTTCTCCTCTCAATCCTGCTGCAATCAGTCCTCTCCTTATCAACGTTTACTGATTATTCTTGTCATATGAATGTTTCCGTGCTTTTAATAATTCAAAGTGCCTTCTATCAAAACCGTTATATGAGAGATGTTTCGTTAAACCCACAATACTGAATCTTATATAGTCAACGTCGAGATATTAATCAATAAATATATTAGTTTAACAAATGTTTCCGGCTCAGCGTAAAGATTTTAAAAAATATATAAAGAGTTAACATCCACTCCTCATGGTTGTTTGCTGTGTGATCTTCATGCAAAGAATAAGTTTAGAGTTGTGTTACGTATTAATATTAACCTACGAAATAGAAACTGTTTACATAGTTGAACAAAGAGTCTACTGATCGAAAATTACTTACCTCTCAAGGAGAAATTACAAAAAATTAAAGTCTAAATATAAAATGTGCTTGCGAAATTTGTTTAAATCCAATTAGGGAAAACATTCCTTTAAATAAGCTTCAGAAAGTTATTTTGCGTTGTCATAGAAACACCATTCGAAAACTTTCTCGTAATAAAAAAAATCTAAAACTAAAAAGATACTTCAAAAAGGTGGCGAAAAATTCATTCCTTTGTTTTTTCAGTTATCGGACCTTTATTATCTAAATTAATCTCACAATAATGAAGAAAGTAGTGGTACTACCTTACGTACATTAAGAGAAAATAAGAAATATATCAGAATAACAAAAACAACAGCAACAGCCTTATAGTTTATAAATTTTAAAGTTGAAAAATTAATTAATTATGAAAAAGAATTTTCTCGTATGGGAAAAAATAATTTTGTATCAAGACGCAATACAATTATTAGTGGACTTAATTGAAATTATTTCAGCATTAATCTTTATCAAGCAATTGCACAGAGAAAACAGTAACAATGAACAAGGAAAAAAAGATTTCAGCATATATTAGAAGAATGTCTAAAAATCAGATATAGAAATAACTGAATTGCGTTACATAATATTTTAAAAGATCAGATTTCACGGGACGATTCAGGAGAAATTATTGTTTACTGGGTAACAGTTACAGGTTCATACACTGTTGATCAAATATCAGATCTCACGAGAGAGTGGAAAAAAACACCAATAAGAGGTTGGCTCATGATTAAACAAGAACTTCCAGCTATTAATTTTCAAAAATTCTGATACAAAATAGACAAAGATTATCTGATTTGAAAAACATTTCTTATAGCCCTAGGCCTGAGAAAATAAAACCAGGTACCTCTTTTGCCTCTGAAAGGTCGAAAAGGGAAAATGTAAATGCTTCATACCCTCAGGCAGAAAGATTAAGAATAAAAGCAAACGCGCTTCATAACTGGATAAGAACCAAATTTTTTATGTACCCTGAATAAATTTTAACATTTTTCATTGTATGCGAGATTTTAAATAAATATTTTATGTAAACAATTTATTTTTATTTCCTTTAAATAAATATACTAGTTTGCTTCTTTGTATGTAAGTTTTCATCATGATCAAAAAGGAGGTGGTAAAGAAATATTATTATGACATAGTTTTGGTGAATTTTGAAGATTTGCCACACATTTTCTGCATGTAAATAAAAAAAGACTTGAATGAATATTTAGTGGATGAAGATGTGCATGCGTAACATAAAATTCAAATAAAAAAAATTTAAGAGTCGTAAAACTGAAGTTTATGACACTGATCATATGTGGCAGGTGGATTTAGCAGATATGAATAAACATAGTTCATAGAATAATGCATTTTGTTATATATATTATTCGTCACAGATGTATATTCAAGATATTTATGCTTAAAACCTCTAAAAGTCAAAAAGTGCCCCACCGTTGCTAAAGCTGTTAGTGAGAAAATTAAAGTTCATGTAGACAAATAAAGGTACGGAGATCCTGTTTAAGGAAATCCTAGCTATTGTTACCGAATAAGACATAGGTTATTATATCACTTTTTCAGTGAATAAAGCTGCAATTTTTGAACGTGTACAACAAGCAATCAAAGAAAGAATGCATACATATTTCATTAAAATGAATACTCTTAGGTATATTAATATTTTAATGACTTAGCTTATCCGTATAATTGGTGATATCATCGTGCAATTAAAAAACTCCATTTGAAATGTTAGCGATCAAGCCTGTAATATGTAATATTAAACTTGAAACAAAAGATAAAACAGGATTTAATGAATGAGATTACGTACATGTAACAAGATCTACAGATAAATTTAAGAAGGGATAATCAGCAAATCGGTGTCAGGAAGTGCTTAATGTATATAAGATAAAAGAATTTCTTGGGACGGATTATTATTGTATTTTCTTAAGGATGTAGATGGTAAAGCAGTGAAAAGTGGAATTTATAACAAGGAAGTACAGGAAATTAGCTTCAATCCTAAACAACTTTATAAATTGGAAAAGGTAATAGAGTATAAGGAAAAAAAAAGAAAAAAACAAAATGTATGTCATAAAATGGCAAGGTTATCCTGACAAGTTTAACTAATAATTATATCAAAGTTAAGGAAATATTAATTATTCTATATTGAGATCATGGAGGATGAAGACCATTTTTACCTAACTCTACCGTCTTCGGCATCTATGGATTTACATACTAAAAACAAAGTTTCAGACTTTACTACTGAATTAATATTTCCTATATAACTGGAAAGAGAAATGTATGAAGTAGGGTTGTGTGAAATGATTTCAGATGTGGATATTGAAAATGTAACTTCAAATCTAGTAGCTTTCGTGATTTTTCTTAGGAGTGTCAAATTTCTCAAAAAGTACTTTGAAAATTTCTAATGTGAAAGGGTTAAATACTGTAAAAGGTAATATATTTTTATTAAAAAGAGTTTTCTGTAAAAAGAAGTTTAAATAAGTCTCTTCCCGATCAGATTAGATACTTAAAAAATAGATTTTTACAGAGCCGGTTAAGTAAGAGATTTATTCTTTTCAAATTAATAAAGATCGTGTGAAGACTATGAACTCATAACTTTAAGATTTGTAATACATGCGAATTTGAAAGATCGAAGATTATTTATTTTCCAACGTTCAGCCTGATTTCCAAAGTGTATTTTCTTTCCTGAATCACCTTTAGACGAATCAATACGACTTAATTGCAGCCGAGACTTCTCTATATAAGTTAATGAGATACATGCCTACAATTAAAGAGAACGTAGAACAAGATATTGTTACAATTGGAGATTACAAACTCTATTCAACTCGTATGTAATCCTTCACTGCTGTTAGAGAATACTGGTATGTCCTACATTTACACATTTTTTCGAGCATTAGTATGTTGGAAATGCAGAAGCACCTGTAATAAGAGTAGTTTATATCCCAGTGAACATAGAGCACTAACATTTCCTGGTGTACACTATTTATTGTTGAGTAAACCTTATTTGAGCTCGGGTTCGCATTTATATAGCAGATGTTGCAGGCAATACTTATCCATTCACTAACGGTGCAGCATTGTGTAAAGTATATATCAGTAAACAGCTCCGGTAATAATAATAATAATAATAATATATAATAATAATAATAATAATAATAATAATAATAATAATAATAATATAATAATAAATAATAATATATAATAAAAAAATAATAATAATAATAATAATAATAATAATAATAATAATAATAATAATAATAATAATAAATAATAAATAATAATAATAATAATAATAATAATAATAATAATAATAATAATAATAATAATAATAATAATAATAATAATAATAATATTGGAAAAAGAAAGAGATTTTAGAGGAAGTATAATGCAGAAAGGGTATGGCTTCGGGAGTTTTTCGCTAAATTAATGTTAGGTGCATTGTCTATATTTAAATCCCGTGGAAAATATCTCGCTAAAAAGGTTGCAAAAACAGGAGTAAACACACTACGCGATGTTGTAGGAGGTGTTAACCCACGTGAAAGCCTTAATTAATTAAAGCAACGTATAGCTGATGTCTCCGATGAAATGTTAGTCGATGTTAAACGAAAAATGCGTCGTAAGATGACTGGATTTAGTGTTAGTAATAAAATGAATAATAATAATAAGAAGAAGAATACAAAATTTAAAACGCAGTGTAATGAAAAAGAAATTGATGTATTTGTCTTTTATGCAAGCGCTCATCAGGGAGTCTTGCATATATAAGGCCAATAACAGTACCTTTGTGACGACCTATTCGTTTAGCTCTCATAGAAGCAAGATGCACTTCCTTCATCCCTCTAGTGCTGACTGCTGTAAAACAGAGTTAGATCTCTTTCCCGTGCCCTCTACACAAGCTAGCGTAAGTGAAACAATCTTTATTGGTAGCCCTGTGCACTTTATTCTGAACTCTTTAGAATTTAAAATCTCTTGCACTTCTGAATAATACCTTGACTTTTCAAGTGTATTTTTATTTTAAATTTAAAGTTAGTAAAAGCTGTAGGGGGCTCTGACCTTCCTAGTCCCGATAATCCTCTTGTGTATCCCAAACAAATTTT
>SEYY01014310.1:0-5000 GCA_009176605.1 Armadillidium nasatum | reverse complement strand
GTAATATAAACTATTATAAACTATTGGCGATCTGAATGGTCTTATTTTATAACAAAGGTCTTTTGTAAGTGGGAGGTCTTCGCAGATGTCAATTCAGATTTGAAAAAGGACGTGTGATATAGATAGATCGATAGATGGATTGATGGATGAAAGAATGAGAAGATAGATGGATAAATATGTAGAAAGATCGATAGATGGATTGATGGATGAAAGAATGCGAAGATAGATGGATAGATATATAGATAGATGGATGGATAGAATAGATATATAGACAGATCGATAGAAGATTGATGTACGAAACAATGCGTAGATAGATGGATAGATATATAGATAGATCGATAAATGGATTGATGGATGAAAAAATGCGAAGATAGATAGATAGATAGATAGATAGATAGATGAAAGAATGCGAGATAGATGGATAAACATATTGATAGATCGATAGATCGATTGATGGATAAAGGAATGCGAAGATAGATGGATAGATATATAGATAGATCGATAGATGGATTGATGGATGAAAGAATACGAAGATAGATGGATAAATATGTAGATAGATCGATAAATGAATTGATGGATGAAAGAATGAGTTGATTGATAGATAGATATATAGATAAATAGATAAATTAATAGATGTAGATAGGCTGACTGAAATAGATGGATAAATGTGTGACTTTATAGATGGATGGATTAATGGATAAATGAATGCAACAGTAGGTTGATAAATTGATAAATGATTAGATTAATTTATAGAAAGTTAGGATAAGATATATATATATATATATATATATATATATATATATAATATATATATATATATATATATATATATATATATATATATATATATATATATATATATATATATATATATATATATATATATATATATATATATATATATATATATATATATATATATATATATATATATATATATATATATATATATATATATATATATATATATATATATATATATATATATATATATATATATATTTCGATATAGTTTTCCGCTACCAAATGGCGAAATATTTGAACTGAAATTCAAAGCAGGCCCGAATGGATTCCAACCAGAGTCCGACTATCTTCCAAAAGCTCCAGTTTTTCCCCATCCAATTCCAGAACATGCAAAGCAACAGATTTTGAGACACGGACGTTGATCATTTTTATAAAATTTTGATTTTAGTTTTTAGAATTTGGATGTAATAATTAGTTCTACATACAGAGATGAATATATTTTATGCTGTGTATATAGTATTTAGATAGTATTATATATTATATGATTTATATTATATATTTTAATGTTATATATTATAATATAATATATTATATTTATATAGCATTATATGGTATTTACTAAATTGTTAGTATGTATTAATTTGTATTTTTTTTTGTGATATACTGAATATGTATATATTATATATATATATATATATATATATATATATATATATATATATATATATATATATATATATATATATATATATATATATATATATATATATATATATATATATATATATATATATATATATATATATATATATATATATATATATATAATATATATATATATATATATATATATATATATATATATATATATATATATATATATATATATATATATATATATATATATATATATATATATATATATATATATATATATATATATATATATATATATATATATATATATATATATATATATATATATATATATATATATATATATATATATATATATAATATATATATATCTATTATCTATCTATCTATCTAATATCTATCTATATATCTATATATTATATATATATATATATATATATATATATATATATATATATATATATATATATATATATATATATATATATAATATATATATATTTTTTTTTTTTTTATAATATCATGACTAAATTATTAACTGAAATTATCATTGTTATTATAATTATTATTATTATTACATAAAGGTCTTATATTTGTAATTTTTTTTTTTTTATTTTATTTTTTTTTTTTGCAAAATTTTGGACTTTCAATTTTTAATAACTTTACAGAGAATAAAAATATTGTCTTATGAAGAAATTTTAATTCTTCAAAAATTATCACTTTTGTGACGAAAATTTTTCTTCTAAAATTTTTTTTCATATATTCGTGCATTTCAAATTTCGAATTTCGTGCATCAGTACATGAAATTTACTTAAAAATTTACATATTTCTACAATATATTATTTTATTTCATAATCTAAATGGCTAGGAGGTAGTTTGAAGACAACAATCAGACAATGACTGTTTATTTTTTTTCATTAATTGGACGAAAAAATTTTTTTCAATCCTAAAATGTGGTTAGAGCTCAACTTGAATATGTGATGATATTTTTTCCCTTTTAACCGATATGGAAGGAAAATTTTTTACTTAAAAATCGGAAGAATTGCTGGTTGAAAATTTGATCGAAGAATTTGATTGAATTTCTTAACCAAAAAAAAATTATGTTTTTCATTCAAAGAAGCAGATTTTTAAAATTTAAATTTTTTTTTTTTTACCTAGTAGCCGCATGTGGTATCGAACAGGCATCCTTAAGCACGTCAATCAACCATTTTACTATTGTGGCAAGGTTGAGAGTTGATGTGTTGATTAATGGCTTGAAAACTTCAATATACGAGATTCCCTTTTTATTTTCTTTGGTGGGATAGACCAGAGCCCCATATAGAAGTTGAAGAGTTATTGGTCAAGTGCCGACATGAATGGATTCAAGGCGCTAGAAAGTGGAAGTCATAAGAAATTGTAAAAATAAACGGATGTGAATTTCAGATTTACTAGTATTGTACATGTAAGATTGAGCATAGCAGTTAAGTCTGGGGTCAGTGAGTTGGACAGAGAAACGATGAGACTGTTATGAGTGTCAATTCTATTGATTTAAAATTCTAGTTCAAAAATTCTTCCTTACCTGCAAAAATGAGGAGCGACTGTATAGTTCTAACCCTGAAAATTCTTAAAAACAACCAATCGAAATTCAGGTTTATCAAGAAAGAGTGAATACTGAATGTTATTAGATTATACAATTCAAATCATTATTCAATAAATTCATTAACAATGAAATTTACAATGAAATGCTAAAACATTCTTATCAATTCTTGATCTTTAAAACTGATAAGAGTCAATTCCTTTCATTTTTGTTGGTGATGGGGACAGAGAAATAAATGAACAGCTTTGCGGTTTCTTTAATCTATCCAAAATATTGGAAAAACAAATGTATTCCTTTCGCTGGATATTTCAGTAGCTTTTACCTCTATTTTTGGATATATAAAGAGGGACAAGGAACTAATCCAATCAGTTGTCAACTTCGTTCTGGAAGAAGTATTAGATAAACTCATTTCCAGCTACCAAATATAAACATGAAGCTGTAATATATATATTATTATATATATATATATATATATATATATATATATATATATATATATATATATATATATATATATATATATATATATATATATATATATATATATATATATATATATATATATATATATATATATATATATATATATATATATATATATATATATAATATATATATATATATATATATATATATATATATATATATATATATATATATATAGCGATATAAAAAAAAAAAGAAAGAATGTGTGTGCTTTTGTTTCTGTGAGTGTATGTGTGTATGTGTATGTGTATGTATATGTGTATGTGTGTGAGAGAGAAGGAGGAGAGAGAGAGAGAGAGAGAGAGAGAGAGAGAGAGAGAGAGAGAGAGAGAGAGAGAGAGAGAGAGAGAGAGAGAGAGAGAGAGAGAGAGAGAGAGAGAGAGAGATATCGTTTCTTTAAAGTATTATTAAGACATATCAACTTATTTTGCAGTTTGTCTTCGCCTGTCTTTTGAGCATCGCATTTACTCTACCAACACACTTGGATCATCAGGAACACAGAGATCATCAAGAACAATTCAATCATCAGGAGCACTTAGATCATCAGGAACATTTAGATCATCAAGAGCACTTAGATCATCAAGAGCACTTAGATCATCAGGAACATTTAGATCATCAAGAGCATTTAGATCTTCATAAAGAACTTGAGCTGAAAAAGGAAGATCTCCAGCAACAGGAAACTCTCAATGGCGAGAAGAAAAATGTTCCTAAAATTGTCCGTGAAGAAAAGCATTATGGTGAAGACGGATCTTTTTCTTACATGTATGAGACAGAAGACGGAACTCGTCGGGAGGAGTCTTTGAGGATGAAGGCTATGGATGAAGGCCACCATGTAGTTGTTCAGTCAGGAGCCTATTCGTAAGTAATTTCACACACACATACATACTCTTACACTCTGAAGTATAGGACATATAAATTCAAATAGTATGCTGCTATTAGTAGAACTATCTATATGTCCTCAAATCCCTTACGCACCCTATATACTAATATATATATATATATATATATATATATATATATATATATATATATATATATATATATATATATATATATATATATATATATATATATATATATATATATATATATATATATATATATATATATATATATATATATATATATATAATATATATATATATATATATATATTAACATATTCTTCAAATGTATTATATGTATTAATATCAAATGATCATTAATATATATAATTTTAATACATCATACACATTCATTTGCGTTTAATTTATTAAATCATTTTCCTTATATTAATTCATCATTCTAATTTATTTCATTCATTATTCATATATTGTTTTTAATGTATTGTTTATACCGGTATTATTTTTTTCACATATTTTCATTTATCATTCATATGTATTATTTTTAATTTAACTTTCAAAAATTATTTGAAATTCAATTATTTGAAAATCAATTTTTAATTCATCAATCAAACGACGTACTTCAAATTTACAATTCACATGTTTTTAATAGTGTTTAATTATTACTATTATTATTATTATTATTATTATTATTA
>SEYY01014309.1:15000-25588 GCA_009176605.1 Armadillidium nasatum | reverse complement strand
ACCCAGTCAAATGCCTTAGATTTCAAGCGCCACCACGCAAGTCCCCAATGGTCCCTAAGGGCAGAAGACCATAGATCTGTAAGATAGGAAATATATACCAGTAGACCTCGAACGACGAAAGCCATACTGATGATCAGAAAGAAGGGAATGAGATTCCAAATGATTCTAAGAATGAGAGTTAAGAAGGGTTTCAAAGATCTTAGACAGAATACAAGTGAGAGCTATAGGGCGATAGTTAGAAGGATTAGAGCGGCTCCTTTCTTCGGAATAGGTTTACTATGCGCGCTTCCAACACTGAGGGAAAGTACTAGTATTGAGGCATAGAGAGAAAAGTTGAACGAGGGGAGGAGCAGCTCAGGGCACACTCCTTAAAACTGGGAGGAATGCCATCAAGCTTGCTTCCTAACGTTCATAGATTCAGAAGCCCATCTATCAAATGAAATCACAGGCAAATGCATGGGCATCTGAGAGGAGAAGAAGTAGGAGGAAGATTGCCGGAGTCGTCCAGGGTAGAATTAGAGGAGAATAGGAGGCCGAAGAGATTAGCCTTTTCAGTTGGAGTGTTAGCAACAGACCATCAGAGCGAATAAGAGGAGGAAAGGAAGATTTACACAAATTGTTGGAGATGTTTTTGGCAAGAGGCCAGAAAGATTTTTCAGTAGGAGAATTTAGGAGCTCAACACACCTTCGTTTGGTGAAAGTCTGCTTTGCTCGTCGAAGAATATCCCTGCAACGATTCCGAGCTGAATGAAAATTACTGCTAGAGTCTCTAGCCTGAATGGCACGAGAACAGGCACGATCGACCATGGATTAGGAGAGAAAATTTAGCGAAGAAGGATGAACCGCTCATCATCGATAACGGCCCCCACCTATCGGCAGGACCGAAGCGTCTCCAGAGACAAAGCAGTCACTCCAGGAATAGTTAGCGTAGAAGCAACGCAAAGCCCCCCAGTCAGCCCGATCAAAGTGCCAGAAAATACGCTTAGGGCAGGGTGGAGCAGTTGGAGAGAAAGCATGAAAATTAAGACAAATTAGTTTGTGGTCGGAGTTACCATAGGTGCGAAGATAGCATATTTATAGAGAGAAGGACTGTAGTGAAAGCATAATCAAGAGTGTTCAAATGGTTGGACGATCGAATGTGTGTTGGTTCTTTAATCAGTTGCTCCAGATCGTTTGGAATGCTGAATGATTCGGCCTCTCTCCCCCTGAATCGGTATGAGAGAACCTAGCCATTCAGTGTTGTGTACGTTGAAATCCCCTAAATAGAGGACCTCAGTATTTGGATGCGAAGATGTAACAGTCTCGTGAGAAGTAGTTAGGTACTCAAAAAAGGTAAAAAATCTGTTCTATTAGGAGAACAGTAGCAGAAGCACAAGATTATTAGTGGTAGGAAGAAAGATTTTAAAAAAAAAAAAAAAAAAAAGATTCACAAGACTTGTTACCGGAGTGTTAGTGTTTACACAAACTATAGAAGGAAATTATGAAATAAGTTGTAGTTAGATATATAAAAAAGTTAGGAGGAATTCTTGATATCTGAGGCTCAGACAAGAGAAAAATTTAGGATGAGAATTAGAGAGATGGTATTCCACAGAAGCTAAGTTAAACGTAAGCCACGGATGTTGGTGAATGTATAGAGAACCCACGTCTGCGCACACCACCATTCTTCCAAACACTTGCGTTCAAAACAGACAAACAAACAGCCAATCTAGCAAACTGACAAACACAAACAATCACACGAGCAAATAGTAGACTAACGAAGAGACAAAACAAAAAAAAACTGAAAATGCTTATGTATATATATATATATATATATATATATATATATATATATATATATATAATTATATATTAATATATATTATATATATATATATTAATATCAATCCTTGAGAAGGTGTAGTATAAGGCTTTTCGTCTCATCAACTCTCCAGCTCTTACTTACTCTCTCCATTCTCTTTTTACCCTCCAAATTGTTGCGTCATTCTCTCTTTACTATCGCTATAACAAATGAGACTGGTCTTCTGAACACTCTCGTCGCATATCTCCTCCATTGAGAAGAGTTCATGCTACACGCCTTTCTATATAGTTTCATCCTTTCTCTGTCCAACTCTCAGACCCCAGACTTAACCACTTTACTCAGTCTTACGTATATTGTACTGGTAAAGTCTGGAACAAACTCCCTTTGTCTTGTATATTTTCAAACGCCGTGCATCAGAACATGTCGACCTCTATCAACCAGGATAGATTTTTCCGAACAACGGTGGAATTTCGTAGGCCTCCTGCCTTTGCCAACCGGAATATATATATATTTAGTATATATAATATATATATATATATATATATATAATATATATATATATTATATATATATATATATATATATATATATATATATATATTTTAATTTTGTATTAAAAGCTGAAAATTTAATAATGAAATTAGTTTTAAATTAAAATATGAATCTTTTAAATTGAGTCTGCAATTTTTGTTAAAATTTTAATTCATTTTCAAAATATTTTTAAACGAACTTCGGTTATTATTATTATTATTATTATTATTATTTCATTATTATTATTATTATTATTATTATTATTATTATTATTATTATTTTTCTTTGTTATTATTATTATTATTCATTATTATTATCAATAATTATTATTATTTATTATTTATTATTATTATTTTTATTATTATTATTACTGTTACTTATTATAATTGTTATCTGCATCTTGCTTTCGATGTTAAAAATTCTTTTAAGCAAAAAAAAAAAATTCATATTTCTCTAATATTAATATTAAAAATATAATGTTAAACTTTATATATATTTTTATGGCCTTTGAAGTATATATTTTTAAGTAAACTTTGCTATTATTTATTATATTATATATATATATATATATATATATATATATATATATATATATATATATATATATATATATATATATATATATATATATATATATATATATATATATATATATAGACTTCCAGAAGAGTACATGTAAGATTGAGCATAGCTGTGGTCAAGTCTGAAGTCGGAAAGTTGGACACAGAAAGTATGTGAATGTGTAGAAAGTCGTGTCTCACGTGCCCTTCTCAGTGGAGGAGGTATGCGACGTGAGACTTCAGAGGAGCAGTGTCCGTTGTAGTAGCGATAGTATAGATAGATTGACGAAACAATTCGGTGGGAAGAAAGATATTGGAGAAAGTTAGTAAGAGCAAAAGTGTTTATTAGAAGAAAAGCCCTAGACTTCACCTTTTTAAGAAAAGCTGTATGTATGAAAGTACCTCAAATGGGTGAGACAAACTCTATGCAGGGGAGAACAATATTCCTACTAAGAGAAAGCAACTGGGGTGGCGTAAAACAATCACGAAAGTGCCTCAGAACATCTAACCTCTGAGAAGCATGTTTAGAAAGAGAAGTAACTTGATCCTTCCAAGAAAGATCACAAAAAAGAAACACTGAGGATATTGAGGACAGATGAAGGTTTGAGTCGAGTATTTTCGACGAAGATTTAATAGTTGAAGGGAAGGTTGTGTCGATTGTAAAAATGGAAGCATTGAGTTTTTGAGGCCTTGATGACGACCATGTTTTCTCTGCCCCAATTTAAAATATTAGAAATATAATTATATATATATATATATATATATATATATATATATATATATATATATATATATATATATATATATATATATATATATATATATATATATATATATATATTTTTTTTTTTTTTTTTTTTTTAAAATTTATAATAATTATTAAAAGCCGACTCTCTAACAATTCTTTTATTCAGGGTATTAGTCATTATTTCCTAAATTAATATGCATTCAGGGTATTAGTTATTATTTCCTAAATTAATATGCATACGGTGAGTTTTTTGAGTGGGTAAGCGGTTTGTATATAAATACAAATATACAGCTTACCAAGCTCTGTTATGAATTCTTACATTCTTACATAGGAAAAACTTGGATTTATAATTTCAACTTAAGAAATCATATTATCTGTTGCATCAGGTATATAGTTTCATAGTCTGTTGAATTGGGCAAGCGCCGCTTACATAGCATACCCTGAATGGTCGCCTCTGATATAATGTTCGCAATATTTTGTATTTTTTAAATAATCCTGTCGTATAGAAAATTCCTGATATATTTATCACTAATAACTTTTATATATATACCTTATAATTTTCATCAATATGAATATTAATTTATATTATATTAAAAATTCTTTATTTTTTAAAAAAATTTTAATTTACAAAAATGATGTATTCGTGGCATGAGGACTTTTAATGTTGAAGTAAGTTATATAACCATTTGATTATATAACGTAACTAATTTGAATTTTACAATGTGTTAAATTATTGAATGGCATTATTAAAGATAAAGTCCACAAGCATGGCTTATAGTCTTATCAATTGCGTATTCGTAGATTCAAAGCAATCAATAAACTCAATATCATGAAAAATATCAGAAAGCTCGAAGGATTAGTAACGTGGAGTAACGTGTTTATGGGAGCCAGTTCGATCCTGATGGTGGATCTTTGGTATAATCTGTGTAGAAGAGTTCTCCAGGAATAATAATAATAATAATGATAGTAATAATAATAATAATAATAATAATAATAATAATAATAATAATAATAATAATAATAATAATAATAATAATAATAATAATAATAATAATAATAATAATAATAATAATAATAATATAATAACAATAATAATAATAATTCCAAATTCCAAATTCCAAAATATTTATTCAGAGGTATAATTACAGGTTGCACAGTGTTTCAGTAGGTCCTACTCTACTAGATACAATATTTGTAATTAGTTGTACATTACTCTGAAAAGGGGTTTCTAAGGTGGAAGCACATTGGTTTCCTTTGAACCCCAAAGTTTAGTTGATAAATATTACATCCATATAATTAAATATCCATTTTTATACAAATATGATGCATAAATATAATGAGAAATAATAAATATAGTAATAATAATAATAATAATAATAATAATAATAATAATAATAATAATAATAATAATAATAATAATAATAATAAATATTAATAAAAGTTAAGTACAATAGTACCCATAATAATATAAATTTATGACAATAGTAGTTATAATAGTAGCTAATAATGGTAACAATAGTGAGTTAACGACAATAGAAGTTGTTGACAATAATAGTTATAATAGTAACTAATAATGGTAACAATAGTAAGTTAATGACAACAGAACAATGAATATAATAATAATAATAATAATAATAATAATAATAATAATAATAATAATAATAATAATAATAATAATAATAATAATAATAATAATAATAATAATAGTAATAATAAAAATGATAATAATTGTAATTACAATTTTAAGATATACCATTTCCAGTAGAATACTAGAAAATAGTTCAGCATTACTGTTAAAGTGTTGCGTCGCTAGAATGAATAAATAAAATAATAATAATAATAATAATAATAATAATAATAATAATAATAATAATAATAATAATAATAATAATAATAATAATAATAATAATATATAATATAGTATAAATAATAATAATAATAATAATAATAATAATAATAATAATAATAATAATAATAATAATAATAATAATAATAATAATAATAATAATAATAATAATAATAAAAACAATAATAATTTTTTTTTTACAAAACAAAATACCAACTATATATATAATATATATATATATATATATATATATATATATATATATATATATATATATATATATATATATATATATATATATATATATATATATATATATATATATAAAGTACATATAAAAAATTTGTGAAATCGAATGATCGAGATGATGATTGGTGGATTGGTGACAAAATCTCTACGAAACAACAATTACAGCAACTACAGATTAAAATCTGAAGACATCTGTACCGCTTCAGCCCTGGAATATGAGAAGTTGTCATTGAGGAAGATAAGATTTGCAATTAAAATCTTCCTAACACGTCAAAGTCAGAAACAGAGAAGTCTATTGAACAAAGAAAATCACTCACAAGTCTCTTCAGGAAAGACAAAAATTACTCTTACAATGACTTAAAAAAAACGTTTCTAAAATATCTTATCAAACTGGTTGAAAAAATTGGTGTATCGTTTTATCATTATTTTCCCAATAATTTTTCTAAGATCTTAATGAAGAAACTGGTTAATTAAATTGAAGTTTCTTTGCACAAACAAAAAATATCAGTAAACATAAGACGAAGAAGCCAAGTAAAAGAAGGAATAGCTCTGAAAGCCTCTTAAAAGACGGTCCACGTTCCAAAAATGGATGCCGCCTCTCGATGTAGTGAAATATCTGAAGAGACAGTAGCATATATAAAGAAATTATGATGTTGATGTCGATACGGATACTGCGGTCATATGAATACAAGTATATGTTTGGTGATACTTTGTCAAAATAGTTCATCTACCCTTGTTATTAATGTGATGCCCAAAAGATGGAAGTGCCCATGTAAAAAGGAAGTCATTTAAACTTCAAGAACTATAGGAAAAAAGATAATGATAATTCTTGAATAATCCCTCAGAAATAACCAGAAATAATCAGAAGCTTGTGAATCAATGAAAATAAGTCATTACTAATAATATTACTAATAATAAATAGAACATTTTATTGATCTTTTAATAATAAAGCATAAAATACTGATTTATTTTTTTCCTTTTGTAATCTGAAATTCTGACCATACTTAATAGATTTTCTTTACATTTTGGGCAGAAAATAGCTAATTGATGAGCATAATCGAGACACTAAATATTTTTGCAACAAAAATTTTATGTAAAAAGTCTGTAGTATTTGCCAGTGTTTAATTAAACGAAAAATTAGAAAATTAAATTTTAAAATTAAAAAAAAAACAGACAAAGTTTGAATTTATTTAAAATATGTAAATTATACTGAAATTTCCAACAAGCAACTAACAACAACAGCAACAAAAAAGTAATAATAATAATAATAATGATAATAATAATAATAATAATAATAATAATAATAATAATAATAATAATAATAATAATAATAATAATAATAATAATAATAATAATAATAATTATTATTATTATTATTATTATTATTATTATTATTATTATTATTATTATTATTATTATTATTATTATAACGAATGCAATAGCAACAACCAACATCAACAACAGCAAAAACCAGCAACAGCAATGAAAGAACAACACCATGAAGCACCTACAATAAGAACGAAAAGCAGAACCAATAACAACTACCAGCAACCAACAGAAACAAACCAATGACAACTATATATATATATATATATATATATATATATATATATATATATATATATATATATATATATATATATATATATATATATATATATATATATATATATATATATATATATATATATATATATATATATATATATATATATATATATATATATATATATATATATATATATATATATATATATATATATATATATATATATATATATATATATATATATATATATATATATATATATATATATATATATATATATATATATATATATATATATATATATATATATATAGCAATAAGAACAACACCACAGAACCAAACTATGACAACAATTATTCAAACAAAATCAAAATTACAATAACAACAAGCCTGTAGAAACATTAACTACAATTATATACACAAAATTTAATTTTCAAAAACAACAACAACAAAAGTCAGTTACAGCAGCAACAACAACAACAAAAACCATCAAAAATTTAAAAAGAACAACAAGCAACAAGAACACTAACAACAGTCAGCAACAGCATCCAACAACAAAAAACAACCAACAAAACAGCAGTTAACAATAGCAACAACCAATAGAAACAACAGCCAAAACCAAACGACAACAGTAAACAACAGCTAGAACAGCAACCAACAACACCAACCAGTAGCAACAATCAACAACAACAAAAATATCAACGGCAAGTAGAGTATCAACATCAGTCAACAGCAACAACTAATAACAACAGCAACCAACAACAACTAAAAACAAAAATTCTATTTTCCGAATCAAAATTACAACAACACCAAATACAACAAACTTGCCCAAACAATGACAACAATAAAAAAAAAATCGAAATTACAAAAACGATAACAAGAAGAAGGAGGATAGTAAACATAATAGAGCAACATTTCTAGTGAAAGTCAATTTAGACGTTATCTTTAAAAGCGACGTCGTCCAAGAACCGACTTAATCCTTTTGGAGGCAAATATTGATCTATCACAAAGTGACTTTAGCCCTCTCGTCCCTCAATCCCCCTCTCCCTTCTCTACCCCTCTCTCTATCTCTGGTCCTCTTTTTATCTCCTGTTCTATCTTTCTTTAATCTTTATTATTGCATTTTTTCTCTATCTTTGTTTTAAGGGTCTTTTTTGGTACCTTTTACGTTGCATCTTATTTTCATTTTCTGTCTTTGCTTTCCTTTACACTTTCCAACGTCTTTTGTAAATCTTTATCTTTTTAAATTTTTACAAAATTTTCATTTATCTTTATCTCTCTCTCTCTCTCTCTCTCTCTCTCTCTCTCTCTCTCTCTCTCTCTCTCTCTCTCTCTCTATTTCTGTTTCACTCTCGTTTTGTTTTTTTCCTCTTTCTCTATTTCTGTCTTTTTCTCTCTCACTCTTTCTGTCTCTCAGTCTCTTTCTCTGTCGCTTCCTATCTCTCTCATTTTTAATTAACATATTTCCTTTCTTTTCGTACCTTTTATTATATCTGTTATTTCTTCTCTTTCTCTCTCTCTCTCTCTCTCTCTCTCTCTCTCTCTCTCTCTCTCTCTCTCTCTCTCTCTCTCTCTCTCTCTCTCTCTCTCTCTCTCTCTCTCTCTCTCTCTCTCTCTCTCTCCTTCAGTTAAAGTCTCCTTTTTATCTCGGTACATAAAATTGTATCGAAATATTTGTGTTTACATTTATTGCTGATGGAAGCACAATCTGTGAAATGATTCTTCGTTTGTTTGCCTCTTTTTTGCTAAAGATTTTCTGGATAAATAATTTTGAGCTTAGAAAATGTTATAAATATATATTTTTTTTTTTCATATTTAATTTTTTTTCCATTAGCTTTTTTTATTGTTCTAATGAAGTAAAATTAAAATGAATATAAAATTATTTATAATTTATATTAGTCGACAATTTTCTTAAATAAATAAATTATTTTTTTTAATTTTTAATATTTTAAATCAATTTTACAGAAATTCATAAAATAATTTATAAATTTAATTTTTTTATTAATTACTTTTGAAAGTAATTATAAGATTTTAATTGTAAATATAAAACATAATATAAAATATGAATAAATAATAAATTTGAAAATTAAATTAAATTCAAAAAAAAATATATATAAAAAAATTTTCTTAAAATACTTTTAAAAATTGAAAAATAATATAACTATTGATTATATAATATATATATATATATATATATATATATATATATATATATATATATATATATATATATATATAATATATATATATATATATATATATATATATATATATATATATATATATATATATATATATATATATATATATATATATATATATATATATATATATATATATATATATATATATATATATATATATATATATATATATATATATATATATATATATATATATATATATATATATATATATATATATATATATATATATATATATATATATATATATATATATATATATATATATATATATATATATATATATATATATATATATTATATATATATATATATTATATATATATATAGCAGGAGATTCATAGAATGACAGAGGTTTAAATAAAAAAAATTAAATAGATATTCTCCAATAAAAAATAATAAAACTCTAAACTTGTAAGTTTAATTTTAAAAATAGTTCCGTGGTTTTTCAACTCAGTTCTTCTCATTTTACAGAATGACACAGGATTGAAATTCAGAATTTTTTTCCAATTTACAGAATACAAGGATTGGTTCTTAAAGTTACTTTAGGTCTGGAAAGAATTGTCTTACAAAGATGTCGACTGAAAGATATTTATATATATATATATATATATATATATATATATATATATATATATATATATATATATATTATATATATATATATATATATATATATATATCGCGAGCTTCAAACCTAAAACTGCATAGCAATTTTATTTTAAAACTGAAAGATGGAAAAATTGAGTTTTTGAGGTATTGAAAACAAACTTTTTTTACCTGTCCTTCTTTGATATGAAAGATACACAAAAGGTCATTTGCTACAAGGCTACTCTCTTAACATCTTGCATTTAATATTGCTTTTCAAAATATCTAATTAATACAAGATAAAGATATCATTATTAATGTAAGTGTTACTTAATGAATAGAAAGACGCTAGTGAGTAGATTAAAGGACAGAAGCCGGAAGTTAGAGAATTGTATATATATATATATATAATATATATATATATATATATATATATATATATATATATATATATATATATATATATATAATATAAGATTAAATTCATATACATTTTAAATAAATATTCGACAGAA
>SEYY01014309.1:7500-10000 GCA_009176605.1 Armadillidium nasatum | reverse complement strand
AAATTCTAAAGACAAATTTCTTGTAACTAAAGACAAAGATTTTCAAATTTTTTTGAATTAAAATCATTTTACTTATTTAATTTATATGCCTTTGTAAATTTATTTATTTTATTTTATTTTATTTAAAATAATAGAAACAGAAAAATTTCAATTAAAATTAAATAGAAGTATATTTTGGATTTTGGTTACTGCACACCTCTTATACATACATATATATATATATATATATATATATATATACATATATATATATATTATATATATATATATATATATATTATATATATATATATATATATTATATATATATATATATATATATATATATATATATATATATATATATATATATATATATATATATATATATATATATATATATATATATATATATATATATATATATATATATATATATATATATATATATATATTGTAAGATTTTTCCTGAAGCTGGGCTTAAGAAAACAATAAACAGCAATTTAAGACCCATGACACGCTCAGACATGTTCAAACTTGATGAACTTTGATACTCTAAAAGGAAACCGAAAATAAAAAGGCGAGAAAAAAAAAAAAAAAAAAAAAAAAAAAAAAAAAAAAAAAAAAAAAAAAAAAAAAAGAAAAAGAAGAAGAAGGAAAGGAGCCTCCAATCGATTATCGGATTGGGTAAGTGCTGTTGAAAGAAAGCCCGTGATCCCTGTCATTGGAGTAAGGATCTTCTCGTAGGATGTTCTTTCATCTCACATTTGATCAGAAGCTTTTATCACTTTAATTACTTCTGATTTGCTTCGAGAATGGGAAGCGTTAAGGGGTAATCGTTTTAAAATTATTGGAAAACTTTCCAAGAGTTTCAGATTGTTCTTTTGCCCTTTCTCCATATATATATATATATATATATATATATATATATATATATATATATATATATATATATATATATATATATATATATATATATATATATATATATATATATATATATATATATATATATATATATATATATATATATATATATATATATATATATATATATATATATTATATATATATATATATATATATATATATATATATATATATATATATATATATATATATATATATATATATATATATATATATATATATATATATATATATATATATATATATATATATATATATATAATCGGCTCATATATTATAAGGAAAGAAGGTCTGACTAATAAATTTTTGTGACCAATCTAATGAAGAAATGAATGTGAATAAATTGTGAATGAAGAAATGTAGAAGTGAAAACGCAAAATTTAAACTCGTTTATGTCATCATAAAAGTAATTATAAAATTATAATTAATTACGCCATCATAAAAGTAATTACAAAATTATAATTAATTACGCCATCATAAAAGTAATTACAAATTTATAATTAATTACGTCATCATAAAAGTAATTTTATAATTATAATTAATTACGTCATCATAAAAGTAATTCCAAAATTATAATTAATTACGTCATCATAAAATTAATTCCAAAATTATAATTAATTATGTCATCATAAAAGTAATTACAAAATTATAATTAATTACGTCATTGTAAAAGTAATTATAAAATTATAATTAATTTCGTTATCATAAAAGTAATTACAAAATTATAATTAATTCCGTCATCATAGAAGTAATTATAAAAGTATAATTATTTATGTCATCATAAAAGTAATTACAAAATTATAATTAATTACGTCATCATAAAAGTAATTATAAAATTATAATTACGTCATCATAAAAGTAATCAAAAAATTATAATTAATTACGTCATCATAAAAGTAATTATAAAATTATAATTAATTACATCTTCATAAAAGTAAAGAAAAGAAAACGTAAAGTTTAAAGTTTTTAATGGAAAGAAAAGATACGTTCTTACTCTTGGGTTTCGAACTGTCCTCCTTTAGAGTTCATCGTCTTTACCACTGAACCACACTAAGAAACAAATGAAGATAAAACAATAATAAATGATTTCCAAAGTAAACTTTTTTTTTTTTTTTTT
The DNA here is from genome assembly GCA_009176605.1 of Armadillidium nasatum. Lineage (NCBI taxonomy): Eukaryota > Metazoa > Arthropoda > Malacostraca > Isopoda > Armadillidiidae > Armadillidium > Armadillidium nasatum. The sequence goes on along the minus strand of SEYY01014309.1, from coordinate 7,974 downwards.
TTTTTTTTAAGGATGCTTCTTCTAAGGATCCGAATGAAGCGAATCAAAACCTCGTTTTCTAGCAAATGAATCAATTCTTCTACCTTTTTGCCACGGTCGCGTCATTTGTAAAGATACCAAAATTTTTTTTTAAGTCCTAAGCCTCTGTTTTAAACTCTTAAAATATCTTAATATTTAAAATGAAAATATCTTTATAATGACATTTAATACAATAATACTAATAATACACAAGAGTATTCAATTGTATTTTTGAAGGCCTTATCTCGTATGAGTAAGATCTCAACCTTCCCTCTACCCCCCACTACCCCCTTCCCTCTCCCCCTCCCCCTCCCCCCCCCCTCCCCGTGGATTTACGTTCTTCTAATTTGAAAGGAGAATCTATTTCTAACTGGAAAACGTATTGTCTCCTGTCTAAAAGGTAATTTAACTTTAACGGCGAAAAGTAATTAAAATTATGAGCGTTCTTAAGCCATT
>SEYY01014309.1:0-5000 GCA_009176605.1 Armadillidium nasatum | reverse complement strand
ATCAATAATATTATAACATCATTAATATTTTATTATTAATAGTAATAGTAGTAATAGTATTATTATTATTATTATTATTATGAACCTTTAAAATAAAAGTATTCATCATCTTACTTTAAAGTGGACTGTCCCAAAAGCTGTAAACTTAAATTTTAAATGAAAGGAGACCACCACCTCACCCAGGGAAAAAAAATAAAACAAGCAATGTCTTCCTCCTGCAATCTTCAACCCCCTCTCCCTACCTTCCTCAAGAATCAACCCCCTCTCCCCCATTCTTCGAGAATCACCGAAGGAGAAAAGATCGAAGTCTTTCATCCAAAAATTTCGATTGAATAAGATACAAAAAGAAAGAGGGAAAAAAAGAAGTTTAAAAAGAAAGAAGAAAAAAAGAACTTTGCTATTTCCTCAAGACTTTTGTAGAAATTTTTCCTCAGTTCGATTTTTGCTATTATTTAAAAGAATAAAATATTTTTATTCTTTTTTCTTTTCTCTCTCTCTCTCTCTCTCTCTCTCTCTCTCTCTCTCTCTCTCTCTCTCTCTCTCTCTCTCTCTCTCTCTCTCTCTCTCTCTCTTTCCAGAAAAAGAAATAGAAGAAAAGAAAACTTAAAATAGGGATAAAACTTTTAAAAAACTAAATTTCTATATATATATATATATATATATATATATATATATATATATATATATATATATATATATATATATATATATATATATATATATATATATATATATATATATATATATATATATATATATATATATATATATATATATATATATATATATATATATATATATATATATATATATATATATATATATATATATATATATATATATATATATATATATATATATATATATATATATATATATATATATATATATATATATATATATATAGAAAGTTTTCTTTTTCTTATAAAGGGTAGTGGCCTACATGAAAACGATTAAAGTTTAAAGGTCTAGTTACAGTACCAAATTCATGGCTGACATGCCAAAGAAATGTTGTATAAATAGATAATATGTTCCCATCTTTACCATTACTGGTAGATTGGGTGAGGTTATGATTATTTTGCTTAGATACTGATTAAAGTATATGAGCAAAGAGTTGATGAGACTGTAGGGAGAGGGGAGTGGAGGGGGAAAGGGGAGAGGGAAGAGGAGAGATGAGTGAGGGGAGAAGGGAGAGGGAAGAGGGGAGAAGGGAGACAAATAAAAGAGCTCACACAAATAGTGTCGGCAATAATAACGACTCTATTAAGAAAATAATGAAACAGTTTGATTTCTTGAAAGAGTTTTGTAGAGAATGAGTGAAAGTTGTAGAGTTTATCAATCAAAAAGCTCTAGGCTTCATCTTATCAAGAAAAGCTTTATTTAGTACAGGACACACCCAACAAAGGAAGTTCGTACTCCATACAAGATCATGGTACTCGCATTCTTATTTCCCTTTCACTATTCAGTTCCATCTATTTCCTCTAATTTTCTTATTCCTATATCACTGTCAGTAATAATATATAATAATAATATAATATATATATATATATATATATATATATATATATATATATATATATATATATATATATATATATATATATATATATATATATATATATATATATATATATATATATATATCAATTATATAACTGATATAAAATTTAGCACACTTTCATAGTTGTTCCTTTCTCAATTCTTTCCTTCATATTTATATTGTGTTGAGCTGTTGCTTCCTTCTGTAAAGCACTGTTTAATTTTTGTTTAAATTAAAAAAAATGCTATCATGGATATGTTCAAGTACTTTTGTAATATATTTTATAGGAAAATGTAATAGTAAGACTTGTTTAAAATCTCTGTCTGTCTGTTTGTTTGTCTGTCTGTCTGCCTGTCTATCTCTGACTCTGTCTCTGTCTATGTCTCTGTCTCTGTCTCTGTCTCTCTCTCTCTCTCTCTCTCTCTCTCTCTCTCTCTCTCTCTCTCTCTCTATTATCTATCTATCTATTATCTATCTATCTATCTATCTATCTATCTATCTATCTATCTATCTATTTATTTATCTATCTTTTAAAAATGGGATATCAGTGTTCATTTTTAATTAAAAAAACAGTTACTTATACTTTCACAATTCCAGTGCAAGGAATAGTTACAGTACCTTATTTTCTCCAATTTATCACTTTATTAGTAAGATTGCTATTTGTACAAAGGTAAACGCTTCTTCATATAAGTATGTATATATATATATATATATATATATATATATATATATATATATAATATATATATATATATATATATATATATATATATATATATATATATATATATATATATATATATATATATATATATATATATATATAATATATATATATATATATATATATATATATATATATATATATATATATATATATATATATATATATAATATATATATATATATATATATATATATATATATATATATATATATATATATATATATATATATATATATATATATATATATATATATATATATATATATATATATATATATATATATATATATATTTATATATTATCATTATAGTATAGTATTTTCTTCTCTAGGCTTTAAACGAAATAAACTCATTGGGTGAAAAGTCTATTGAAATATCTGTTAACTTTTTTAAGTGTCCAAAAACTCGATTTGTGTTTTTATAAGAAATTGATATTATCGATTTTGTTGCAGGATCTTTCCTATAAGTTCCAATGGGTTTCCAATATACGTTCTAATGGACTTTGTAATAAGTTTTTTAATACCGTTTTTAATTGGTTTTTTAAAGGTCGGGTTTTTTCTAAATGTAGTTTTTTTTTTTTTTTTTTTTTTTTTTTTTTTTTTTTTTTTTTTTTTTTTTTTTTTTTTTTTTTTTATTTTTTTTTTTTTTTTTTTTTTTATTAAAAGAATTTTAATTTTTTTTTTATTTTTATTTTATTTTTTTTTAAAATTTTTAAAAAAAAAAAAAAAAAAAATAAAAAAAAAAATAAAAAAAAATAAAATTTTTTTTTCTTTCAAAAATAATTATTTTAAAACTTAATAAGTTTAAATAAATATAATAATTTATATAATAATATATTAATAATAATATAATAATAATAATAAAATAATATTATAATAATAATAATAAAAAATAATAATAATAATATATAATAATAATAATATAAATAATAATAATAATAATATAATAATGATAATAATATTATAATAATAATAATAATATAATCTAATATAAATAATCAATAATAATAATAATAATTAATTAGAATAAGCAATTTAAATTAATTAAATTATTAATAATATTAATAAATAATGTTATAAAATATCAATAATAATAACAAAAATTTTTTTTTTTTTTTTTTATTTTTTTTTTTTTTATAAAAATACTAATAATAAATAAATATATTAATATAATTAATAATAATAATATGAATAAAAATAATAATAATAATAATATATAAGATTTTATTTTTTTTTTTTTTTTATTAATAAAATAATAAAAAAATAATTAATTAATATAATAATAATATTATAATAATGATAATAATAATAATAATAATAATAATAATGATCATATTTTGTAGTACTTGCAATGGAGAAAATGAACGTTTAACACCAAATTGACCAAAGCAAAGAGCACGATATAGACGTGTGTTGAAAGAAAGACTGACTAATAATTGGATTAGACTGAGGACTCATGATATAAGAGAGTAGTTCTTCTTCTTCTTCTTCTTCTTCTTCTTCTTCTTCTTCTTCTTCTTCTTCTTCTTCTTCTTCTTCTTCTTCTTTCTTCTTCTTCTTCTTCTTCTTCTTCTTCTTCTTCTTTTATTCTTTTTTCTTTCTTTCTTCTTCTTCTTCTTCTTCTTCTTTCTTCTTTCTTCTTCTTCTTCTTCTTCTTCTTCTTCTTCTTCTTCTTCTTTCTTCTTCTTCTTTTTTCTTCTTCTTTTCTTTTTCTTTTCTTCTTCTTTTCTTTCTTTCTTCTTCTTTCTTCTTATTTTATTTATTATTATTATTATTATTATTCTATTTTATTATTTTTATTTATTATTATTATTATTATTATTATTTTATTATTATTATTTTCATTATCTTTATTTATTATTCTATTTTTCATTTTGTCATACTATTATAATAGTTATTCGGTTATTATTATTTTTATATTAAAATCATTATAATTATAAATTTATTATTATCATTAATAGTAGTAGTAGTAGTAGTAGTAGTTTACAAAAATCATAAACAAAAGAATCATTGCAAGTGAAGAAAAGCGTTTTGAAACCATACCAATAATATCTTTCAAAGATCCGACCATCAAGTGATTAAGCATTTGACTGAGGAATTGAACTTCTGTGGAGAGTTTCATTCTAGAGTAAAATTGTGAATTATCCAATAATAATAATAGTAATAATAATAATAATAATATATATATAATAATAATAATAATAATATATATATTATATCATTATTATTATTATTATCATTTTATTATTATTATTATTATTATTATTATTATTATTATTATTATTATTAAATATTCATTATTCATGGAAGTATGAATATTGGTATTTGGGTCTGTCGGTTCATATGAAGATTTCCTTTGCCTGGTACTATGGCGAAAGGACTATCAAGCCAGATCGTTAACAATTTCTTGCATCAACTCAAGGACATGCATCGTAAACTTATGCCCTTGAAAACAGGATATTCTAGAGAATTAGTTTAAAGAAAAATCTTTGAAGGCCATTTGGAGGGTGCTTCTCCCACTGAAAGAGAGAAAACCCTACATGAGAGTGTGACACTCAAGGACTTGGACCGAATATCTTACTGAATATCATACTGAATATTCTTAAGAACTCTGGGATAAAAAGGTTCCGAGGACAGAAGCATAAAGATTCAGATCCCAATGACAGGGCGAAAGCCCTTCTGGATTAGAATATTGATAAGAATAAGGATTATTATTATTATTATTATTATTATT
>SEYY01014308.1:20000-35000 GCA_009176605.1 Armadillidium nasatum | reverse complement strand
ATTTTGTTATGTTCCCTCCTGTTACTCAATAATAATAATAATAATAATAATAATAATAATATAATAATAATACTTCATCTTCAACATTTTGTTCCAGTTCTTGAAGTCTTTCTTCAATTAGATGATTACTTTCCATCATTGCAGAATCTGCATTTTCTTCTGACTTAGTAGAGTTATGGGAATTTGCAACATGATTTGAAGCAATTTGTTGTATTGCTTGTATTGCTTCTCGAGGAGCAGGTGCAACATAATCGGATCCCCTTCCATGGTCTAAACGACTTCTCTTTCTAGGGTTCCCACCAGAAGAGCTTTCTCTCGATTTCTCTCTACCAGTTGATACTTTCTCCAAAGTTACAGCTTTTAAGCCTAGTTCTGGCTAAAAAAAATAAGAAATAAATATCAAAATTATTAAAAAAATTTGTAAAATAAAAAATAAATAAATATGTTACAGAAAGCCTATGAATAAAAAAAAAAACATTTTTAATGAAATGTACAACAGCACCTTTGTATAATGAAAATTCCCAAACAAATTTTACTATAAAAAGAATTATCTATACTCCAAATTCAAAACTAGAGTGTCCTTTGTCTGTCCACTTTTGTTTTTTTAAATTATTTGAATGCCAATTGCTATTTGGGACTTATTACAATATTTATAACATTTTAAAATTTATTTCCTAATTTACTGTAAGACAGGGAAAAATGAACATAAATTTTAAAAATTTCAACTTTCATGTGTGAAAAATTGAGATTACCTGATATAACTATAATATTTTGAGAAATACCAACATTTCTGAATATTTTTATTTAAATAAAAATACGGAAATATGCAAATTAATATTTTTATGAATTTTCTAAAAATTGGAGGTGGCAAAAAAGTGAAACTGGAAAACTAAACACTGCATATTTAAAAATGGCTATTCAGTAGTGCTTCTTATTAATATAAATGGGTAAGACTAATATTACAGATTATCTAGAACAAAATTAAAAAAAAAAGAAAAAAAAAAAGTTTGGACTGAAATATTTGACAAAAATTAAAAGACATGTATGAGGGCAAATTTTATTCAAATTTTTCAGCACATTCCCTTTGTCAAAATGACTTGACAATTGACCTTTTGATAGTTAAATCATCTATATTCATTTTTTTATACTTAAAACTTTTATGTTGGGTACCCAAAAACAATCCCACTTCCCCAAATACCCTTAATCATGAAACTTCAAAAAAAAATTTTTTTTTTTTTAAAATATTAGTTTTGGGCATAACTTTTTTTCTACCCATGTAAAGTTCATGAAAGTTTCAGTTTCTATAGTTGGGAGAGATACATTTTTATTTGCAACAATTTTTTGCATACCCAACAATTTTGATGCTGTGCATGGGGAATTTTTCCCAAAATTTCCCGTGCACAGTAACAGAATGGTTGGATATACAAAACAAAAATTTAAATAAAAAATGTGTAACTTGCCCAACTGTACAACCTCTGATTTTATTTTATTTTTTTTTCAAGCAATTTTGTTGCTGTGCATGGGAAAAGATTTAAATTTAGTTTTTCCCATGCACAGTAGCAAAATGGTTGAGTATACAAAAAATCTTTCTAAAAAAAAAAGGTTATTTCATCCAACTATATAACCTCTGTAAAAAAAATTTGTATATCCAATCATTTTTGTGCTGTGTAGTAAAAATTTCAAAAATTTTCTCATGCACTGTAAATAAAATAGTTGGTATATAAAAAAGAACTTTCATAAGTTGTACAGTTGGGCATGATATGTATTTTTTATTTAGAAAAATTTTTATGCATCCAACCATTTTGGTGTTGGCAGGGAAAATTGTAAAAAAAATTTACAGTGCACAGCATCAAAATTGTTGGGTATACAAAACACTGCTCTAAATAAAAAATGTGTATCTCACCAAACTCTATAACCTCTGAAAATTTAAAATAGATTGGCTGAAAAATATAAAAGTTATGAATTTTTTTTAGGGTTGGTTTTACCCCATTCCCAAAAAATATTAATATTTTCTAAACCTTAAAGAAAATTTACATTTTATATGCAAACACTTACATTTCCTTTTTTCCTAACTCTAGATAGTTAGATTTTTTCATAGTCAATATTTTTTTTTTTTTTTTGTGGCAGAGTTTAGAAAAATTTGGAATTTTTGAAAAAAAAAAAAATTTTGACTCAAAAAGGGGGAAATTTTTATTAAATTTATTTGATATAAAATTGAAATATGAAGACTATTCTGCCAAAAAAAATCCAGAAGTGAGAATATGAATAGTTTCTTTCATAAAAAAAAAAAAAAATTAAAATTTACTTTTGAGGGTGGTTAGTTTTCCCCCTCCCTATAGTAATATAAAAAAAAAAAAACAAATAATAATAAAAATAAATATATATATAATATATATATATATAGTATATATATATATATTATATATATATATATATATATTATATATAAATATAAAATAAAATATATATATAATATATATATATATATATATATATATATATATATATATATATATATATTGTAGTTTTTATAGATTAACAAAGAGATATTACAAATGATGCTTAACTTTGATATATAAATTATAAATGTGAAGTATCTAACTCCAAATTTTTGTTTTAAGAATATAACAATGGAAAAATATTCAATGATAACTAAATAAATAAATTTTATACACTATTTACAAATAACGGAATCTAAGAAATAAACCCTGTAAGTGATGGATGTGCCAAGATAGGAACATAGGAACATAGGAAAATAGAGACAGTTAGAAGCCACAAGGGCCTTTCGAGACTGTCCCAGTCCAAACAAATAATAACAATACTAATACATGCACGAAAGACAAGGTCTATCCCATCCTAGTTATCAGTTCATTCATGCATAGTCATGCATAGATAAAAGTAAAACTAAACCCCATTACACATGCAATACTCAATGAACCATCACCCACTACAAAAAACTGCCATTAGGCTTAGTCATAGGTTGATCTGTTGATCCAAAAATTCATATATACCCGCCGATTTGGCTTAGTCAGATTATTCTATATAATACCCAAACCATCCATATATCTATCTAGCCCCCTTTTAAATTTGACAAGAGAATCACATCAACAATCTCTTGTGGCAAGTCATTCCAAAAATTAACAACTCTATTACTGAAAGAGTATTTTCTTAGATCGAGATGGCATGGCTTCTTTTTAATTTTCTTATTATGTCCTCTAGTTACTCTTCCATGGTCCACTATAAAGTATTTTTCAATCTCTGTATTACTGTCAGATGCAAATATTTTGTAAACTTGTATCATATCCCTCTGAGAAATCTCCTTTCAATTGAGAACATTCCTAACTCCTTCAACCTCTCTTCATAGCTCTTATTTTCAAAGCCAGAAATCATCCTTGTTGCTCAACGTTGTACTCTCTCCAGCATATCTATGTCTTTTCTTAAATGAGGAGCCCAAACCTGTGCACAATACTCTAATGCTGGCCTGACATAGCTATTATATAGTTTGCTTATAACCTCTTTGCTCTTGTAAACTACATTGCGATTAATTATACCTAACATCTTATTAGCTTTATTCCTTGCTTCCAAACATTGATCACCCACCTTCAGATTACTGCTAATTATCACACCTAAATCCTTTTCTTGGTCCACAGTCTCAAGCCACTCCCCAAATGATTAAATTCCTAAATTCATAAGATGTCATTTATGATAAGTTTACTAGTTAATTGTTCAATGACTTTAGAACCAGATTAAGAAAAGACAAATAATTAATGACCTAGTGATGTTACCAAAATGATCTCCCAAGATATTATTACATGATATATTAATTTCAGAACCAGAAAATAAACTGAAGTGTTAAGTTTTATTTGGTTGCCAATTGTGGTTGCAAAATAAGTTCTTTAAATTACAGTATTTTTTTTTGCAGATCAATTTGTGAAGAACAGGTGTCCTTCACAGAACAGACCTTGATGCACTCACTAGTAGAGATCTTGGGCTACAACTTTACCAAATTTCTAATATATTATAATATATATATATATATATATATATATATATATATATATCTATATACTTATATATATATATATATATATATATATATATATATATATATATATATATATATATATATATATATATATATATATATATATATATATATATATATATATATATATAATATATATATATATATATATATATATATATATATATATATATATATATACTCAAAGTTACAGCCAAACTGAAGGTGGATGAGTGTGGGGGATCTTTTAAATTTGGACACTTGACATGTAATGAGCCATTTATAACAAAATTAAATCTTATTGTCAAATGCTTCTTTTTTTTTTTTTTTATTTTTTTAAATAAGTATTTGTTCATATGAAGAAATATTTTATTATTTTCACATCACTCACGAGTTGAGGGGTATGGAAGGCTCTATCTCCCATGAATTAATGTTTGTGTACTATGTAATCAACAAAATTTATTTTTTTTTTTTATATCTAAATAAAGCTCATTTCAAGTCTTTAATGTAAATTTCAAGAAATTTGGCTTATTTTTAAATATATATATATATATATATATATATATATATATATATATATATATATATATATATATATATATATATATATATATATATATATATATATATATATATATATATATATATATATATATATTTGGGATGGAGTGAAGTATTGGTATATTTTTTCAGGTATCAGTATCAGAACCAGTGAATTTTTTGGTATTGGTATCAGTAAAAATTTCGGTATATGAATGGATAAAGTATCAGTATCAGTACCAGTAAATTTTTAGGTATCATATTGGTAAAAATTTTGGTATCGCTCCATCCCTAATATATATATATATATATATATATATATATATATATATATATATATATATATATATATATATATATATATATATATATATATATATATATATATATATATATATATATATATATATCAGGTTTGGGTGAAAGTACAGGCCACTGTATTTCAGTATAAGTACAGAAAAAATGGATTGTACTTAAGTACAAGTTCATGACAGCAAGTTCTAATACATTTTAAATTTTATAGTCATTAACATGTAAAATTATACTACAGAGATCCATTCCTAAATTCGCAGTCATTAACAGGTAAAATTATACTACGGAGAACCATTCCTAAATTCTCAATTATTGTTAATAATATAGTAAAATATACAAGAATTTAATTAAGGTAAATGGTGAATAAAGTTTTTGAAAATTTTATTAATTCTGTAAGCCTTTTTTAATTCTTTACATTTTGTGTAAATTTAAAAGCATAATTCTAGTTATTATTACATTTCACAAACATTGAGTGTTTCAAAATTTTTGGCAATCAATTAACATTTGTCAGATTTGTAAGATTTTTCCTGTGAAGCTGAAGATTCTATAAAACTGCCAGTTAGGTTTAGTCACAAGCTGGTCTAAAATTCATAAGCTTAGTCACAAGCTGGTCTAAAATTCACATAGGCTATCCCCACCAGTTTGGCATAGTCAAGTTATATTATAAGATACCTAAACCATCCATATATCTATCTAGCTACCTCTTAAATATTGCAAGAGAATCACAGTCAACAATCTCCAGTGGCAAGCCATTCCAAAAATTAACAACCCTATTACTGAAAGAGTATTTTTTTTAGACTGAGATGGCATGACTTCTTTTTAATTTTCTTCATGCTCTCTAGTGTCTCATCCATGGTCCACTATAAAGTATTTTTCAATCTCAGTATTACTGTCAGATGTAAATATTTTGTAAACTTGTATCATATCCCCTCTAAGAAATCTCCTTTCAACTGAGAACATTCCCAGCTCCTTCAACCTTTCCTCATAATCTTACTCTCAAAGCCAGAAATCATCTTGTTGCTTGACATTGTACTCTCTCCAGCATATTTATATCTTTTCTTAAATAAGGAGCCCAAACTTGTGAACAATACTCTAATGCTGGCCTAATATAGCTTGCTTATAACCTTTTTGCTCTTGTAAACTATGATTTATTATACATAACATCTTATTAGCTCTATTTCTTGCTTCCAAACACTGATCACCTACTTTCAGATTACTGCTAATAATCATACCTAAATCTTTTTCTTGGTTCACAGTCTCAAGCCAATCCCCATTCATATCATAATTAAATCCTTTTTTGAGTAACCTACATGAAGAACTTACATTTTTTACTATTAAAATTTGTTTGCCATTTCTCTGCCCATCCAAGGAGTATATCTAGATCCCTTTGAAGACAGTCAAAGAACAATCGCTTAACCATTCAGAGTAAATATATATTTTTTATATTTTAAAATGATTTTTTTTTTTTATATTTATTATATTTATTTTTTTTTTTTTTTTTTTTATTATTTTATTTTTTATATTTTATTTTTAATATTAAAATATTATAAAATATTATAATATTAATATTTAATATATATATATATATATATATATATATATATATATATATATATATATATATATATATATATATATATATATATATATATAATATATATATATATATATATTATATATTTATTTTTTATTTTAATTTTTTTTTTTTATGAAATACCGTATATAATATTTATATTAATTTAAATTCTGGCAACTTTGAAAACTATATCAGCTATGGTTCATCAGTTTTAGTAACTATAGCTTTGTATATATTTTATTTTGTTACATATGAAGCTGTGAGGGAAATTTTGTTCATGTTAAAGATATCTTTGGTAAAAAGTATTAGATATTTGCTACATCAATAAATGATGTTATAGGCATTTGACAACTGCTTTTGGTAATTGTGTTGTTAACAGTAGTGGATTTTTTTTGTATGAGTTTCTCATATAAAAAAATGTTGCTACATCAGCATTAGTATGAGGTTGCTAAATGTGTACAAAAATTGCAATTAAATATAGCTTGTGATAAAAAAAAAAATCTGAAAAAACTTAATATATATAATTTTACCTTTATAATTATTATGGTTTGTATAAATGACTAATTGCAACCCACAAATGATGAATTCGTTCTTTATGCTTGCCAAACTTTAGTTTGAAAAGAAATTCTGCAATATGGCTATTCAAGTGGTATTTCGTATTTCCATATCTATTTAGTTTTTTATTGTACCACATATACATATTACAATTTACACACGAAACTTTATTATTATGAAGGAAATTAAATAAATTATCTTTATTTTTACATAAAACTTATGAAAAATTTAAGGTTTTTCACACATATTGAATACGATTAAAGCCGACAGTAGATACAGCCATGTTTTTGTAAATAATACTAAATAAGCTAATTAATAGTAAATACTAAAGATGTTGCAATTGTACCTTTTTTTCTATCAACTTTTTTATATTTTTAAAATTTTTTTTTACGGAGAGAGAAATGTAAAATATTAGAGGTGTAGTTAGCAAAAAGTATGTTTTTGCTGGGTAGGGTCTATTTGCTAGCCATTTGGCATAGTTTTACCCATTAAGACCAGGTTATGTTGTTGAACTAGTTTGTTAAATCTAACAAATTAGTTCAACTTAACCTAACTTTGATTTAAAGGGTAGAACCATGCCTAACGGCCAGCAAATAGACCTCACCTAGCAAAACCCTACTTTTTGCTAACTACATCTAATGGCTAGCAAATAGGTCTAACCTAGTAAAAAAAAAAAAATACTTTTTTATTTAAATTAGGCCTTATAAATTTACAATATAGATTCTTTTTTTTCTCTCTCTCTCTCTCTCTCTATATATATAATATATATAATATATATATATATATATATATATATATATATATATATATATATATATATATATATATAATAAAATATATATATATATATATATATTAAAAATATAAATTTTTTTTTATTTTTTTTTTTTTTTTTTTTTTTTTTTTTTTTTTTTTTTATTTTTATTTATTTTTTTTTTTTTTATTTTTTTTTAGTTCTAAAATTTAATAAGAAAATTTAAAAAAAATTTTATAACGATACTGATCAAGTGACCTTATCATACAAGAAACTCATCCAAAATGTTATTAGTTTCAGTAACCTCATAGGGTGAGAAACTCATATAAAAAAAAAATCTACTACTGTTACTAACATAATTCCAAATATGTATAAAATGTAATTGTAAAAATATACATGGTTTGTCTTTTACCTGGTATTTAATTATTATTCAAAATATAAATTTGAAATATATACATTGATGAAAAATAAAAATGGGTCAGAAAATCAAATTTGCTAAATTAAAATACACTTACAGTAGTAAAAATAGATTCCAAATTTCATAAAGTTTGGTTTTCATCTGTCACTTTGACAATATGATGTAAAAAATTGGGCAGGAAAAGATAATTGGAAAATATATCAATACTGATATAGGTATACAAATTAAATCTTAGTTTGACAACCCTAACCTTGATCTAAAGGGTAAATGTACACTAACAGTCAGCAAATAGGTGTAACCTAAATAAAAAAGTAAATAAGGTACTAAAATATATTTGAGTATTTTAAATATCTAGCAACATTATGAAATATCAATATATTAATATTGTCAATTTTTGTGACAATTTTTGTGATGTTGTTGTCAGCCTATATCACTATAAAGCGTTCGGTGTAGTAAATTTAAAAACACTTTATGTCTTTTTAAATTTACTGAATTTGATTTTCCAACCCATTTTTATCGTTTTTCTTCAATATAATTACATTTCCAGTTTATATTTTGAATAACAACTAAATACTAGGTAAAAGACGAATTATGCATAATAACTTTAATGGTTAGTGACATTATCCGAAATAGCTTATAAAAGCATGAAGAGTAAAGAAATACGATGCTGGTAGGCTCTGCAAAGGTTTGAAGAAGCTATGTTTATATTTTTGAGATGAACAAAATAATCATAATATACAAAATAGAGAATAATACCTTAAAAGATAATAATTCTCCAACTTCCATTCTTCTATTAGTTTTGACAAATAAAATACACCAATGAAATTCAAATAAAAGTGTATACTCTACCAAACCAAATATTGTAAACTTTCATCGAACTCTAGCCTAAGAACACCTTCGTAGTCAATGTTGTCAACGTAGTCAACGTAGTCAGTGTTGCCAAGTTTTTAACCTTAGAATATTGCTAAACTTTGAAATTACAAAATATAATGCTAAAATTCTGATATAAAGGGAAAAAATACCAAATTATATTTATAAATATTTTGCAATTAAATGTAATATGATTAACGGAATATATGTATAGCTTTTGTGATTAAGATTAAAGTACATAATGATTATAATTTCTAGAATCTTCTTTACTGTCACATCATTATGATCTCGTCTAAGAAAAGACTGTATAGATGTCAATTCTATTTCTTATTTCAAAAATTAAAACTTCATTAAAATAAGGCAAAATCTCATTTTTAGAAATATTGCACATTAAGTCTGCACTTACTTTGGAGATACCATTATTGTCTTATAAATATTAATTTTATGCAGGCCCACCAAATGATCGCAGTTAATGTTAAATCCTAAATGGCAGCCAATAAACGTAGCTGAGGTATTTTGATTAATTATATTTTTTTTAATGAGAAAGTTTGTAACAGAAGCAAGATTAAAAGGAGTTCATTATATGCATGTATTTTTTTAAATTTTTTAATAGGCGACTTTAACGACATAGAATATTTTACAAATAAACACATCTGCAGTACTTACAATGAATTTCGAAAAGTCACCAATAACTTTACTTAACCGCCAGGAACATTAAAGCTAAGTCTGGAGAAAAAAATAATTTCTTGAGAGACAAGCTTAAATTGTGTTCAGGAATAAGATGAAGACCTGACAAAGGTGAAAAACGTGTTCCTCTTCATCAGAAAAAATGATCATCCATATAAACAAACGCAAAAGGAATATCACGAAAGATA
This sequence comes from Armadillidium nasatum, assembly GCA_009176605.1. Taxonomy (NCBI): domain Eukaryota; kingdom Metazoa; phylum Arthropoda; class Malacostraca; order Isopoda; family Armadillidiidae; genus Armadillidium; species Armadillidium nasatum. The sequence continues at coordinate 25,076 of SEYY01014308.1, read as the reverse complement.
GAATCCATGCAACGATGAATTACGAACATAGGTATGAAGACCGAAAGACGTGAAGGGGAACTCAATTAAAAGGGACAAAAGGAGGGATGATAATGATTTTCTCGACGTCATCCGGATGAATAAGAATTCAGTGGTAGGTCCAAAGAAAATCAACCTTAAGTATCAGCGAATAGTTTAACGTAATCTCAATTTAAAATAGCTGTGTAACAGTCAGAAGAAACTAGAGGAGGGAAAGAGGAAAAACAAAGTCGACTTTTTTTCAAAATGTCACCAAGATCGTGTGGGACCTGAAAGATTATTTCATTTTCTATGGTAAATTTAGAACAATCTCAAGATGAAAAGAAGCACGAGATTCTTGAGTTTACAGACAATGGTAATTCCTATAGGCAGAGTCCTTTCGGAAAGTTATCAAAAGAAGAAGCAAGATTGAGCCAATGTTTATGAATTTTAGTTGAAAGGAAAGAATGTATGCCACCGTTGAAATTACTGTAGATATGCAAAAAGAGCACTCGGGGGTTTGTTCCTCGCTATGAGGCAATGATCATTCAAAGGGAAATCAAAACAATACGATCAGAAGTCTGAATCAGTCTACGGCACCAAAGTTGTCAGAATTGCTTACACATGATAGATGGGTCTTTCTTGCGGAAGACTTGGGAAATAGAATAGGATTTAAAGATAGTGATAGGGAGAACTCAAGAGGCGGAATGAATGTAACGATATAAAAAAAAGTATTAGAACTTAAGGTCTAGAATGTTGGATTTATCCCCAAGATAATCAAGGATACGGGTAGAGAGTTATAACATCTTCTCAAGGTTATTTTGGATAAACAGAAAGCAAGTTCACAGGCTGTATCTTACGATCATCGGCAGTGATCAACAACGAAATTATTTAAAATGGCAATTTCAGGGAAATGAGAAGGGTGAATGTACTCTTTTGGAATGTAGATAATAGAAGAATTTAGGATAGTTATTAGTTAACAATTTATTCTATTTTTTAGTCTAAACCAATGGAGTACTGGTAATCATTATTAGTAAACTACTTATTATTCACCTATATTAATGGCAGATTAATATTACTTCTCATAAGTGTTTTTTCCTCCTCCTCTACCACACCTAGGGTAAAACAAACCCCATGTAAGAATTATAAATTTAAAAAATACGCTTCTTTTCCCTCATACAAATATAATTTGACTGGATAAATGTACAATTCAAATCAAGGTTTCTATATAAGAGCACAAAAACGAAAAACATTTGAACAATTTTAATTTATAAATCATTTTAATATGCCACAAAGTAACATTTATTGTACATTTTACAAGCACGTAAGTACTATGAACTGAGCAGTTCATAACTCAAACAAATTTCTCTAACTGTTCTGGAAAATTTAAGTTTTCTCCGTCAACATCAGATATTGAATAAAACTTGAAAATCTTTTACGTTTTTTATAATGAATTTATGTTTAGTAGCCTAATTTTTTTTATTTTACTGAACTGCGATACTTACAAACATGTTTATTTAGTGAATCAACAAGAATCTCTAAAATGTTTACAATGAAGACATAAAATAAAAATATTTAAATTAGGCTAGGACCACGAGTTTGCTTTGTGTTTTGGTAAAAATTCAAAATCTTTTGGTACGGGGCCGAGTAACATTTCGCTGAAAGGTTAAAGGAAAAATAAAAGTTAGAATGTACAGTCGTCAACAGAAGTTCGTTCCTATTAGGCTGGAAATAAATATTTATATAAAATGGAGATCATTTCATAAAAGCTCTATTTTGAATAAAAAGAAAATAAAAACATTGAGCGGGGCTTAATTGAACTGTGATTGGCTGAACCTGAAATGAATCTCCATTTTATATAAATATTTATTTCCAGCTTAATAAGAACGAACTTCTGCTGAAGACTGTACAAGAAATTAAATAAACCAAGAAATTTAAAGTTTGTTTTTAATTATTTTACATTAAGTCATAAAATTAGAATTATTAGGTTCAAGTAAGCAACTTTTATCAACTTCAAACTAAAAGAACTAGTTTATTATTAAGTAAAACTATTGTTTGCTTAGAAAATAGCTAGTACTGAAATTGCATGGTCAAGACAAACTACTAAAGCTTTTTTATTTAATTTTTAGAAGTAATGTTTATTAAACTCCGGAAGATATTCTTAAAATTAGGAATAAATATTATATAATTACAAGTATTAATATATCTTTCGAAAAGATTGTCATTTTTACGTGCATATATATATATATATATATATATATATATATATATATATATATATATATATATATATATATATATATATATATATATATATATATATATATATATATATATATATATATATATATATATATATATATATATATATATATATATATATATATATATATATATATATATATATATCAAATTTAAATATTGAGCATGAAGGGTCTCTCTGAAAACTTGTTTTTAAATATTTTTCATTATCTTGTTAAAATCAAACTGTCGACTTTTAGCTTTAAGTTGATAAAAATGGCTAAATCAAACGAACAATAAGGACAAAGACCCTATAAATAAGGCTCATATTGAATAAGAACATTAATCTAGAAACTTAGAAAAAATAAACAATAAAATAAAGAAAATAAAGAAATCATATCTAGTAGTAGTAGTAGTACAAACCTAATTTTTATCCAGTCTTTTGAATTGGATGACGACATAAGAGTTTCGAGATCATTTCTTCCTAATATATTGTGGAGGTCGTTGATTAATTTTCTGAGGACGTTCTAAGATACCGAAAGGAATGTATCTATACAAGAAAGACAACCACTCCAAAAGGAAACGCCGGGTCTTCTCAACTCCCTTAAAACATAATGGAAAGATTCTAAGTATTGTTAAGACAATGGTTAACATTTAACAAACATTACATTGATAAGTAAAATATAATGTAAATTTTTTTTTTTTTCAGTAAATGCTCGTATAGTATACTAGTGATTTTACTACCTCAGAGTCACTGCCCCAATGTTCTAATCCATAATTGACGTATTCTTTTAGAAGATCTAACCTTTCATTGGAAGAGATGTCCCAATGCCTCTTTTCTTTAATTTCAGTAAATATCCAAGGTTTGATTAAGGCACCTCTTGCCAACATAATACCTATTACAAAAATAAAATTATATTTTTAGAATTATGAACTTTTCAACATATGTAAGAATAAAAAAAAATTAAAAGATAAACAAAAAATTAAGATTTTACAAAGAAAGTGACAATTACTTCAAACTAATTTATAAGTTTCTAATTTTGCAGTAGCATTCGATATGCGTACCCGAAACATTAGCATCGTTTTTGCATTGGTAATAGTCTTCGTAAGTTAAAATATCACCATTTCCAAAAAGAGGAATAGGATTGGCAAGTGAAGCGCATTCTTTTATGTAGTTCCAATCAGCTGACTTTAGATAGCGTTGCTCTTTCGAACGACCATGTAACTTTAAGAGAGAGAAATGGGTATACAGCATAAATTAACCTTTCAAATTAAACTTTTAAAAATGGACAAAATTTACGGTTAACCTTACCATAAGTTAAACAAACTCATCATTTAATGACAAATGAACAATTAAAAATGTAAATTTAATTAAGACTTAATATATTGAAAAAACAAAAACAAACAAACTTACAGTAAATAAACTGACATCCCATAATTTGGCCTTTTCAATAATATTGTGAGCAACGTTGACTCCTTTGTAGATTCCAGTTCTCATTTTCAAAGTAAGTGGACACGAGAGAACTTGATTCATTCCTAAGACCATATGTTCAAGAGCAGGAATTCGTCGCATGAGAGCACTTCCCGCACCCTTCATAACAATAGACAAAATTATCTCTTGAGCCTTATCCTTATTCTTTTAAATCTTAAAAACTCGCAACAAATTGTAAAGTCCAAAATATCAACTATTAAAATAATAAACAAAAATCAATAAAATTCTAAGTATTCGAGTAACAACTGCGACATGCGAACCAAACCTAATAATTAGGAAAAGGCGGAGGAATAATCATGAGTAACTCGATCCCTGGTTTGAAAATATCTCTCACCCAATTTCTTTAGATTAACTTAAAAGTATGCGTGTAGAGGCAATCATTGCCGCCGAGCAATGCTCATCCCGTGCATTTTTAACTCATCGAAAAAGCATTTATAGTAGCTGATAATAAAAAATTGTAGTTAACCACCCCTAACTCCGATTCCACTAAGGTTTAAAATGTTTCGGAGATTGAGATCACCACCTTCCTATTTTCAATTTTCACTCCATCCCGTAATATCAAAACACAACAAAATATTTAGTTGTAATAAAGAATATTTCTATTTTTAATGCTCCTTTCTCAACAAACTCACAGAAGCATACAATAACATTAGTATTATGTTAACAGTAAAATATCCTAAGAGTCACTTCTGTAATACTAATTAAGCCATTAAATTAACAAGGTCGCTGGACAAAAAAACCAACGTTCCACAATACATTATAAAAATATATAAATGAAAATATCGTTAACTTTCAAGAAAGAATTATAATTAATTTCGAATTAACACTTTCGAAATATAAGAACTGAACATTTTAAGTGATCTATTAATTTATAACTTGATAATTATAAACATAAGCAATTATGATCATCGACAGTCTATGTGAGGCTTTGTGAGTTTAACCAATTTAAAAAGAAAACAACATTTTTTACCTGACGACGTTAATAATAATAGATAGAGTATTAGATAATCTAGACAAGGATTTTTGTTCAAATGACAGAATGATATTCCAATAAAAAAAAATTTCTCCTTTAAATGTACTAGTTAACTATTAAAAAAAAAAAAATCAAGTGCTGAAAAGAACATCATTATATCATGTAAGGATAAGGATAAAAAAAAAAAAGTTAAAATAAAAGGAAAACGATCTTACTTGACTGAAAATTAGATCTATTGGACAACCCATGTTAATATCAACAAAATCCATTTCAATTTCATTATTCAAAAGTTCTGCAGCTTTAATCATGACTTCTGTATTTGAACCACATAACTGAAAAATATATATATATATATATATATATATATATATAT
>SEYY01014308.1:0-15000 GCA_009176605.1 Armadillidium nasatum | reverse complement strand
GACTAAAATATTATATGAGGAGTGACGATTATACTAAAATAATCTCAATAACATATTCGTAAAATTTCTATACAAGAGCAAAATAGATTCTAGTACTCCATCATTAAAAAAAAAAGTTTGACTGGTACGGAATAAATAAACTTAAAAATACTTACCTCCTTTTTTAAGAACATTTTTAACTGGGGGTTTGCTTTCATACATTTTCTGCTTTTCAATATTAACTACCGATCGATTTAACTCGATATGATTACTGCCATACCTTCAAAAAAAAAATATTAAAACAATTATTTCCTAATACTTTATAAAGAAATAAGATTCGTAATAAATATATTACAGTTAATAAATAAAAACAAATTTTTTTAATCCTACCTACACACTACACCATAAGGACAAAAGCCATATGTATCAAAATTATGGCAAGTGCTTCCTAAATCTTCAGGTTTGTTCTTTAAAAACTCTTCTACATCATGAGAAAAGGGACATTTTTCAAAAGCACATTTCCCTTCAGAAGTTTCAGTTGGAAGTAGGCACCAATGACTTCGACACAGTCTGTGTTGAGCAGGCTCTAAGATAAGCTTAGGTCGGTTATGGTTAATCCCTTGAAAGAAAGAGAGAGAGAGAAATATATATATATATATATATATATATATATATATATATATATATATATATATATATATATATATATATATATATATATATATATATATATATATATATATATATATATTAGTGATGGGACGATTAAGAATTTTAGACAATGACGATAAAATGAAGTATATTTTAAAAATCTGCATTATTTTAATAACTAACAATTTTATAATAAGGAAGAATTAAACTCTCTTTTCTTTATTCAAATTGCCTCCCGAATGCTGTCTTTCAGTTGCATGAAAGTACGTGGCTTGTTGTGATACAATTTCCCTTTTAGCATCGCCCATAGGAAGAAATATGGCGGAGTAAGGTAAGGAGCCCTTGGAAATGACCCGATCTTCAAAGATGGACTCATTATAGTAAATGATGACTTTGGACGTGTGACAACTAGGTATAAAGAGGCGGATATCCGGTTATCAGGAATTTTTCTCAGTATCCGGCCAGATACCAGTACTATCCAACCAGATATCCGATAAACAAAATTCAACATAACAAAATTTTCAAATTATTAAAGTGCCCAATATCTTTGCATTCTGTGTTTCTTTTACTTTGTTTTTTTTTTTAACTCTATTCATGCTGAATAAATGTAGATATGAATTAAAAAATTAACAACTTATTTAAATTACAAACATGAAAGTTTTTTTTTTCCCAAAAAGAAAATAAATAAATACATAAATAAAATATATATATATATATATATATATATATATATATATATATATATATATATTATATATATATATATATATATATATATATATATATATATATATATATATATATATATATATATTAAAATATATGATATCTTTATCTTTCTTTTCTCTTTGACTCTTGGTTCTCCACTCTTCAGCTTTTCAATGAATCTTTTGCTGTGGCATTTGACGTATTTGACATATCAAATCCTTCGATAAGAGACTGGCACAAGGATTTGGTTTCTAAACCTTCCCCTTTGATACTTAATTTATTTCTTCTTTAATTTCCTTTCCGGTCATTCTATGGCTGTTGTCCTTTAAATCATTAATAGTGGTGCTCCTCTCTTTCCTATCACCAATTTTTTTCCTACATTTCATTAATGATCTCTATCCAATCCTACGCTGACGACTCCACCCTTCATTATTTCATTGATTTTGAAAGGCATTCCACCCAACAGAAATTAATCAATTCATAGGGGTTGACCCTGGAAAAGCTAACCTCTAATTTAGATCGTATTTCTAATTGGGGCAGAGAAAACATGGTTGTTTCCAATGCTTCAAAAAGTCAGTTCCTCTGTTTTCCTACTCGACATAACCTTCCACACATCTATGACATTCTTGAAACACAACAATTAACAATCTGTCCTGAATATTCTCGATGGAGTTTCACCACATCACACAGAATTTTGGACAGTTGCTGCTGTGACGGTGTCAGGCATGTAATATAATGTAGGTATAATTAATCGCAATGTAGTTTACAAGAGCAAAGAGGTTATAAGCAAACTATATAATAGCTATGTTAGGCCAGCATTAGAGTATTGTGCACAGGTTTGGGCTCCTCATTTAAGAAAAGACATAGATATGCTGGAGAGAGTACAACGTCAAGCAACAAGGATGATTTCTGGCTTTGAAAATAAGATCTATGAAGAGAGGTTGAAGGAGTTAGGAATGTTCTCAGTTGAAAGGAGATTTCTCAGAGGGGATATGATGCAAGTTTACAAAATATTTGCATCTGACAGTAATACAGAGATTGAAAAATACTTCATAGTGGACCATGGAAGAGTAACTAGAGGACATAATAAGAAAATTAAAAAGAAGCCATGTCATCTCGATCTAAGAAAATACTCTTTCAGTAATAGAGTTGTTAATTTTTGGAATGACTTGCCACAAGAGATTGTTGACTGTGATTCTCTTGTCAAATTTAAAAAGGGGCTAGATAGATATATGGATGGTTTGGGTATTATATAGAACAATCTGACTAAGCCAAATCGGCGGGTATATATGAATTTTTGGATCAACAGATCAACCTATGACTAAGCCTAATGGCAGTTTTTTGTAGTGGGTGATGGTTCATTGAGTATTGCATGTGTAATGGGGTTTAGTTTTACTTTTATCTATGCATGACTATGCATGAATGAACTGATAACTAGGATGGGATAGACCTAGTCTTTCTTGAAACACAACAATTAAGTATTGTTATCTGTCCTGAATTATTCTTTGGACTGGCGTTTCACCACATCACACAGAATTTTGGACAGTTGCTAACTGTGACGGTATTTTCAGGCTATGTAATGAGGAGCAGGGAAGACTGTTTGATTACATACACATTGCAATGTAAACAAGCCTTCCAATAAAATTTATTTGTGTACAACTGTTTCTATTCCATTTCCTAAGCATACGGGCGAGCACAAGGACCAATGCACATAATAGAGAGATGACGTGTGGGGGGGGGGGGTATATGTACCTTAACAAAAAATGTTTATCTGTGTATGAACTATTGATCCTACAAGTTTGTAGGTGAGGTCCTATTACACCCTATATATATATATATATATATATATATATATATTATATATATATATATATATATATATATATATATATATATATATATATATATATATATATATATATATATATATATATATATATATATATTATATATATATATATTTCTGCAGCCAACATCACCCTACATCAATGCAAAGGATATAAAAATAATAATAATAATAATAATAATAATAATAATAATAATATAATAATAATATAATAATATATATATATATATATATATATATATATATATATATATATATATATATATATATATATATATATATATATATATATATATATATATATATATATAACATTTCAAACTGTTTTCAATTGCTCAAGTTACTAATTGAGAGAATACCTATCAATAAATTATAACACATAAAATATTGGTAACTTCTCCGATATTTTACCTCTCCTCCTTTTGTTTGGAAACTCATTTTTGACATTAGCATCATTCTTGTCCTCTTTTTCGACTGAAGAAGATTCTTCCTTTTTCTCTATTTTCAAGGTGGCGATGATGAACCCTATATATATATATATATATATATATATATATATATATATATATATATATATATATATATATATATATATATATATATATATATATATATATATATATATATATATATTATATATATATATATATATATATATATATATATATATATACAAACAATTTATACGCCCCACCATCAACTATGCCTCCCCCATCTGGCACCCTCTGCTCTCCGACAAAACTTAACGACACTCCAAATAACACAAAATAAAGCCCTTCGCACCATTACCGGCTGCACACCCACAACCCCTCAACAACACCTTCATAACGAAACCAAGATACTACCTATAAGGAACCACCTCGAAATGATAGGCACCCAATTTTATGCAAAAACCTGTCTACCCACACACTCATGTCACAAAGCTCTCCTCCAACCTACTTATCAAAGACTAAAACAACCTCCTTTGTCCACCGGAGCCTTTTACAAATGGATCCTAAATCACATTCCCCCTCCTCCCCCCAATACCACAACAACCAAACATATACACACTCAACTAACACATTCATATATGATCAACAGACCTCCAAACAGCATCCTTAACGAACCCCCTCCCGAAATAAACACCGACTCCAACAACCTCCCAAGACACTTACAAATCTCACTAGCAAGATTGAGATGCGGGCACCACCCAAACTTACAACATTACAAACACAATTTCAATTTAAACCAGGCAACATCTTCCACTTGTACCAGATGCAAAAGGGCCCCGGAGACCGTAGATCACTTTCTTTTAGACTGTCCCTCCAACTGTCGCCCCAAAATCTTCTGGGGCATCACTTCTTTGAAAGATCTCTGGACGAGACCGACTGCGGCGGGAGGCTTCATTAGCGAAGTGTGGCCGCCTCAACAAGGGGTGGTCAGGGGGTGAGAAGGTAAAAAAAAAAAAAAAAAAGGTATATATATATATATATATTTAAATAAATAAATCAAAAATAAATAAATAAATTTGTAATTTCATTTTATATTTCCATAAAGAAGTAAACAATGAAATGCCTTGCTATATTTTAATATCCTTTATTTACTTATGTTATACCGTATAGCTGGAGTACATTTTTTTAAATTTTTTTATTATTATTATTTACATTTACATCAAATTAGTCATTAAAAAACTACTATCAGTTAAATACATTCAGGAGGGAATATACTGTTGCAATTTTCATTTTAAAACTTAGAACGTTAGTTTTTTTTTTTAAGTTAGACTTTCAGGTTTTTAGAAAACGATTGTTATTCATTACCAATATTAAATCATTATTTAATAGAAAAAATAAAAAATCTGTATACTCTGGAAATTAAATATATATATATATATTATATATATATATATATATATATATATATATAATATATATATATATATATATATATATATATATATATATATATATATATTATATATATATATATAATGCTATCACCGCATTTAGTAATATAGTTAAAAATTCCCAAAGTTAAAAAGTTAAAAATTCAACCATTAAAAAATAAAAAATAAAAAGTCAGTAACTTTCGTGGTTGCATCCGAACCACCTTCTTTGAATGCTAAAATAAAAATGAATAAACAGAAGACTAGAAGCTCCACAGCCAATTTCTCATCATTCAAGACAGCATCCTTCTCCCTCTCCCCTCCAAAAACGGAAAACTTGTCCTATTTGAAACTATTGCTATTCTTTACATAATTGTTTGTAATTATATCTAATAGAATCATATTTTTATTAATGTCAAGATTATTTTCAAAAGTATTCACAATTAATGTGGATTCATATATTTTTCTAGTAAAAGGATTGGATGTGTTCGCGTTCTTCGTAGCACCAGACACATTAATGGTATGTTGCTGTTGCCTTCTATGCACACAGATGCGGAAAAATGGCCATCTGTCCTTAAATTATAGATATGTTGGTACATTCTTCTTTCGAAGAAGAAAAATTTACAATCCTAAAAATGTTACTCGGCTTTCTAACAAGAATGTATTGGTTTACCTAGTCATGTAGCCATCTTTGAAAAAAACCAAAACACAGAACCAGTGAAGATTATTCAATCAGTTCCGAGCACTTTAAAAAAGTTTTGCAATCCAAAAATTTAAAAAAATTGAAGGGAAGGTGTGTGTATATATAGTATTAAGTGCAATGAATGTGAAGCATTTTATATAGGCGAATCTAATGACATCCAAAGCAACAGCAACATACCATAAATGTGTCCAGTGCTACGATGATCACGAACACATCCAATCCTTTTACTAAAAAAATATATGAATCCACATTATTGCAAATACTTTTGAAAATAATCTTAACAAATAAAAATATGCTTCCATTAGTAATAATTACAAACAATTATATAAAGAATAGCAATAGTTACAAAGTTATTGTGAAAAATTACAAATAGGACAAATTTTTTTGTCCTATTTGTGGGGGGAGAAGGGTGCAGTCTTGGACTGCAAGAAATTGGTTGTGGAGCTTCTAGTCATCAGTTCATTCATGTTTATTTTAACACTTGAAGAAGATGGTTTGGATGCAGCTACAATGGCGTGAATTTTTAATTTTTATTATTTTAATAGTTTTTTAATGGTTGAATTTTTAACTATTTATAAGTAAAACCCCAAAGAAATAAAAATTTTAATAAAACGGAAAGTTTTTTGAGAAGACAAATGATTCTCCTCATTCATTTGGCCTGAATGAGGAGAAGTGTTTGTCTTCTTCGAAAGACTTGCCCTGTTTTATTTCTCTGAGGTTTTTAATGCTTTAATATATGACATGGTTATCGTGTATTTATATATATATATATATATATATATATATATATATATATATATATATATATATATATATATATATATATATATATATATATATATATATATATATATTACTAGAGATGGGTAAATGCATAATGGTAGCAGAATTAGTGAAAATTTGAACTGTTAGTTCATCATTATCAGCAAAATTTGGAAAGCATTTTAGAATTTAGATACAGGAGAATTTTATTTTTGGTATTCCTCTCATTCGATATATGAAATTCAATAAAGTAAAATCACTATTATATATATATATATATATATATATATATATATATATATATATATATATATATATATATATATATATATATATATATATATATATATATATATATATATATATATATATATATATATATATATATATATATATATATTATATATATATATTTAAGGAAAAATCTGCTTAGACTTTCTTGCTACTCTCCAATGTTTTGCTTTAACTTCAAAATCGAAAGAAAATACAACTTACAAAAAGTCAAAATGCTTACTCTTGTTTAATTTGAGCAATTCCATCATTCACATTTTCCAAAGACAATGGCTCTTGAAGGTTTGGTGTTTCACTACTCATTTTCTTTTGGCAATATATTTAATTATATTCTAACTGTAATTAACTTCTGAAATTTTTTTTTTAAGATTTATTAAAATCAACAAAGATACAAAAAATCAATTAAAAACCTGTCAGTTAAGATAAAGAATAAGTTAAATAATTAGAGTAATTCATTATAATATTTTGTAAAATATATTTTTGTACAATTTCTAAATTTGAAAAATAAATTTTAATAAAAAATGAAATCTATATTTAGAAGAGTTTTCCAGCTTAGAAAAGTTATAAATATAAGGGTCTGTAGGTTATTTTCAATAGGATTTTATTTGTATAACTTCATATTACTGTGGCATATTCTTTTTAGGTGTATTTCATTTTGTTCCACAATGAATGAATAAACAGAGCAGCAGAAATGTGTCAAACTTTTAAGCACTTAGTAATTCAAATCAAAACTACCATTAAGATTCAGCTAGATTTTGAAGTAGCAATAGGTGTAAAACAATTAATTTTGGTACAAATGATTAAGAAATAGTCCAGTTTTAGTGGAGAGTAACAAATGTTCTGGGAAGCTTCTGCAAGTACCCAAGTAACTTCATGCTTTAGTGATGGGAAGCTTTTATATAAGAACATAGGAAGAACAATAAGAGATTGTAAATGAACTGGCATAGGATACAGTTCAGTGTAAGTAATTGTAAAAGATTTGTTCATACAACAAGATGAGGTAAAATTGTGCCAAAGCTCCTTACATCCACCAATATAAATAAAATAGAACACTAATATCATCCACAATTTTTTAATCAAACACAGGATAAAAAAAAAAAGTAGAGAATCTCTTATATATATATATATATATATATATATATATATATATATATATATATATATATATATATATATATATATATATATATATATATATATATATATATATATATATATATATATGATAGGGTTGCACCGAAGCTTCAGCATATTACCAAAGCTTTGGCCAAAGCCAAAGCTGAAGCTGTTAATTAATCGGCCAAAGCTGTTCAAATAATCAGCATGGACTAAGTAATTACAGCTAATTCTTCACAGTGTTCTGGTTTTAATCTGCTTCTTGTTGCTTCATTTATATTCCCTGTTGAACTAAAAAGACACTCACTTTTTACTGAAGTGGGATGAACACTGAGGTATTTTTTAGCAAATGAAAGAACAATTTTTCTTTCTTTGAGCTAAAGTAACCTACCTACCATTGTAAGGTTATTTATTTATGAGAGCTTTTGGTAGATTTAAGTATGAATTATGTGCTGAATCATCCCACATTTAATAATTTACCCTTTTAAATGAATATGATTGCTTATTTCGTGCTATTACACGAAAGAACCAGAATCACTATATAAATGCACCAGAATATTCTGGATTTGGGTAGTTCTTAGCCATCTGATATTACAACTTTTTGAAATCATCTGACATTTGGCTAAAAGTAGAAAACTAATAAAGCAGAGATTTTTATGAATATTTGAATTTCCTTTTTGATAAATTACTATGATATATTTCAATTACTATTGGCTATTGCATCTAAAATTCTCTCCCTCTACCTGTGTCTTATACCAAAATTATCTTACTGATTTAGAAGTACAGTGTTAATATATATAATATATATAAATATAGGGACCGACTGGGGCTGGGGCCGGGGTTCTGGCTGGGGTTGCCAAAAATTTGAAAAGAGGTCAAAAGCACTGAAATTTTAGGCTAAAAAAATTAAATATAAATTTAATTGAAGTTTATTTAATTATAAGAAAGGTGTAGAATAGCCAACATTCACTTAAATTAATTATTATATGTTTTTCCCCCGAAAAAATTTCAGAAAATTACAGATTTTGCATAATAAAAGTAAAAAAAAATTAAATTTTTTTTTTTTTTTATTCATAATAGTGATTCAGCAGCTTTACATATAAGACCCTAAGGTAAAGTTTGAAAAAATGAAAGGTAGAAAATTATCAATATAACCTACATTTATACATATCATTGTTATATTATTGCTATGTATCAAACTTGTATTAGTTAGCTACATTATTTTAAAATTATTATTTTGTTTATATATGTTCAATCAATATGGTTAAAAGATCAGCCAGCTTCAACAGTATGGAAGTACTTTACAATGTTTCAGGATAGGCTCGAAATATCTAAATGTAACATCTGCAGTCAGGAAATTAGAAGAGGACCTCTGGGTGCTACAAAGTAAAAATTTTTAACCAAATCTTTATGAGGGCATCAAAAATCAAAACACAAAATGAACATTCACTAGCAGAAAAGGAGCGGTAAAAAGAAGCAGAAAAAAAAAAATTTTAAACAAGCAGGAAGAAAAATCTTAATTTTCTTATATTTTGTTTGAATATTTTTTTTTATTATTTGACTGATTGAGCTGAAATTTTCAGGTCATGTACATTTTTCCCAATGTTTCTGAGTTGATTTCAAGCATTTTTCTGAGTCTATAAAGGTTTGAAAGTTATTTGGACCCAAAGTTGAAAAAAATGAATAGCGGGGTCAAACCACTAGTTCACATGAGCTGAAAATTTAACTGAATAATCTTAGCCCCAATTTTTTGCATTGGTGAGAACAGATTTTTGATATCACATCTAGAAAAAAAAGTTATAAGAACTTGAAATTTTTTTTTTTGTAAAAATCGTACCCTTCTGGAGAAAAAAAAAATTTTAAAAAAAACGCTCCCTACTAATTACTTTATTTTTGGATATTGTTTAGAGGAGGGACAGGGCTACAATTTTTATTTAGTGAATTATTAAATGCTTTTTGATTGAAGCTAGATATATCCTCTGAAACTTTGGAAATTTTTGAAATTTAGTCAAAAATAGACCTTGTTTGAGAGGCTATATCTCAAAACCAACGAATCGCATCGAATAAAGTATTGAGAAGAATTTGTAGCCTCATCCCTCCTCTATGCACCCACTAAAAATAAGGAATGTTATAGTTGTAGTTTTATTTCAAGTTTTTTTTGACCGAAAAGGTGGATTTTTTTTTTTTTTAATTTGTTTTCAATAGTTTTTCAGTTTTGGGTTTATAACATATTTCCTAAAACTCTGGGAACATATGTCTGTTACAAGTTTTTGTTGCCAATTGAATTCTGAATATACAATCCAAATTTCAGGTCATTACGAAAAGTGGTTTGGCCACGCCATTAATTTGAAAAGGGTCAAATTTTCAAAAAAGAGAACTTTTTAAAAATAATTATAGACTCAGAAAAGAGCTAGAAATGGACTTTTTTTTTAACTGGGAAAAAAAACTATATACACTGAAAATTTCTGGAGAATCGACTGAAAATTAAAAAAAAAAAATTTAAAATTGGATTGTTAACTCAAGTATAATTTGCCATTTCAACCCCGGTTTTCCCTGATTTTTAGCCTGGGCCAGAGCCCCTGTCAGTTCATATATATATATATATATATATATACAGTGGAACTCCATTATTCGTCCCCTCCAGTATTCGTCTTTTCCGATATTCGCCCTGTAATTTTTTTTCCGATATTCAACGAAAAATCAATATTCGTCCTACCTACGAAAGCCTATAAACTTAAAAATAAAAACTCTTAATAACAATCATTGTTTTTCTCATCCAAAAGGTAAATTTTTTAAAAAATTTTTGTGTGTTTAGCGTTTATGTAGGCCTACACAGTGCGTATTACGTATTATTTATGGCAGTACGCTGTTTAATATGTACTGTAGTTAAATTGTACAGTGTTTGAAATGATTTCGGAGATCGATTCTAAGATTGAAATTTTTTTTTTTTGTTAAAGAATAGATAGGCAAAATTCGAGGCTGGGAACGAATTAATCCATTTTTAGTTAATTCCTATGGGAAAAAATTATTCGATATTCGTTTTTTCGTCATCCCCTCAGGAACGGATTAATGACGAATAGTGGAGTTCCACTGTATATATATATATATATATATATATATATATATATATATATATATATATATATATATATATATATATATATATATATATATATATATTATATATATATATATATAAGAGGGTATGGAAATATACAAATTAATATTTTTTAAAAAAATTTAAAACTGAAGGTGATGAACAAATTAAATGGGAAAATTAACCACTTAATATGGGATAAAACTAATCACTATACTGGTCTATCATTATTCAAAATTGTAGTATCCATGTACAAAGATTTCTAGGTATCTTTTTATAATAAAACTTTTGGTAATAGGTAGAGTCATTTATTTTGACTATATTGAAAATATAAAGACAAAATATGCTGAAATTCATAAAAATCACAAAATTTAAACATAGAAAAGAAAATTTTGCCACCATTCATGGGTTGGTGATTGAATATTAATGGTGAAAAGTATAGATATATTTTTGCTACTTGTATAAATGATATTTTAGACATCTCTGGGTAAAATTTTTGATTTTATTATTATTTTTATTGCATTTGCCATTTTATGCAAAATTGGTGAAAATGTTTACCAGGCCAAAATACTAAAGAAATACCTTTATTTAAAGTCTAAAGACAAAATTATGTTGAAATACATGAAAACACCATATTTAAACATGGAAAATACAACCACTCACAGGTCGGAAGGGTACAGTACAGAGACCCCCATAGACAAATGTCCTTATGCCATTCATTTGTATCTTTTATTATAACAGGTATTAATAATAACAAGCATATATCAAGAAAATTTTAATTTACATTAAATAGTATTGCAATTCAGCAGTGAAAACAAATGCATAGTACTGGATCATTTGTCAACGGGGGCTCCACCCCCATATTCCCCAACCAGTGTGGTGATGATATTAACTTTTCCATTCAAATGTTTTTTCATGTATTTCAACATATTTTGTCTTTATATTTTCAATTAATTTACATAATCACACTCTCAGTGGTGGTAAAATTTAATTTTCCACTTTTAAATTTTGATTTTTATGAATTTCTGCATTTTTTGTCTTTATATTTTCAATATAGTCAAAATACAAAGATGTGCTAGATCTAATTATTACCAAACTTTTAAATTTATTTTATTGTAAAACACTGATCTTCAGGCCTCAATTTTTTTTTTTTTAAATGCAATTATATTTATCATTTTTTATGGCTTCAATAGAATAAATAAAATTAGTTAAAAATATTACCTTCCTATTTACTATGAACTGAAGAATTATCAAAATAGAGCAGTAAGAAGTCAAAATAATCTATCAAGACTGTCAAAGTCAATCCAAATAAAACCATGCAACATGCAAAATATTTAACCCAGATTATACAATATATGGACTAAACACACCTGGTAAACAACAATACCAAAAGGTTGTCAATACCATCATTCACAAAATAAAGGCAAATATACACAAATTCAAAAACTATAGCTACCCTTGTGGTCTAGTTACAAAATACCGAGTGTCATTTGATTAGACATCATATTTATCACATAATGACGGCATAATTACAATTTAAAATTACGTAAATAGTATAACCACGTATAGTATAAATATCAATTTACTATGGTATAACAATAATTTGGAATGTGTAGAATTTTAGATGGATATTCGTATTTCGTAGACATTCATACACATTCGCAGATTTTTAGCGAAAAAAAATTAGCCACATTAAAATTTTACGCCACGGATATTTTTAAGGACAAATTTTAATTAGGGATAGATAAATAAATAATTTTAATTAAAGGATAAAGAAATAATTAATAATAATAATAATAATAATAATAACAATAATAATGATAAAAATAAAAATAATAATAATAATAATAATAATAATAATAATAATAATAATAATAATAATAATAATAATAATAATAATAATAATAATAAATAATAATAATAATAATAATAATAATAATAATAATAATAATAATAATAATAATAATAATAATAATAATAATAATAATAATAATAATAATAATAATAATAATAATAATAATAATAATAATAATAAATAATAATAATAATATAATAATAATAATAATAATAATAATAATAAATAATAATAATAATAATAATAATAATAATAATAATAATAATAATAATAATAATAATAATAATATTAATAATAATAATAATAATAATAATAATAATATTTATATTAATCATTTAATGATTAATCTTTAATCTTTTTTTTTGAAGCTGAATCTTTTTTTTTTTGAAGCTGAATCTTTTTTTTTTTAAAGCTGAATCTTATTTTTTTTTGAAGCTGAATCTTATTTTTTTTGAAGCTGAATCTTATTTTTTTTGAAGCTGAATCTTATTTTTTTTGAAGCTGAATCTTATTTTTTTGAAGCTGAATCTTATTTTTTTTGAAGCTGAATCTTTTTTTTTTGAAGCTGAATCTTTTTTTAAGCTGAATCTTTTTTTTTTTTTGAAGCTGAATCTTTTTTTTTTGAAGCTGAATCTTTTTTTTTGAAGCTGAATCTTATTTTTTTTGAAGCTGAATCTTTTTTTTTTCTTTTGAAGCTGAATCTTTTTTTTTTTGAAGCTGAATCTTTTTTTTTGAAGCTGAATCTTTTTTTTTTTTTAAGTAAAATCTTTTTTTTTGAAGCTGAATCTTTTTTTTTTTGAAGCTGAATCTTTTTTTTTTTTTCTTGAAGCTGAAGCTTTTTTATTAATTAAAATTTGTCCTTAAAAAATATCACTATTTATATTTTATTAATTAAAATTTGTCCTTTGGCTTAATATTTGGCGTAATTTTAATTTGGCTACTTTTTTTTCGCCAAATATCTGCGAATGTGTATGAATGTGAAGACTTGTAACGAACAAGCAAGAAACACCTACATTTTATAAAAACGTCTGAACGCGACGATAAATTAGAAAAGGTGTTTATTTGAAAACCGGCAGCTTGTTTTGGTGCCCAATTGTTGAGTGTAATATCGGCACGAAAAACAAACCCTTATGAAGGAAAACTTCTCCAGTATAAAAGAAAACTTTAAAAAAAATATAAATTATATACACTTGATCAAATAATGAAAGGATATGAACAGTTTTTATACAACTCCACCCTCTTCTTCTTTGGGTGTGTCGGTATAAAAACCTGGAACTGAATTTTGCTCCGTTTGTTATTTAAAAACCTTGACCTGAAAGAGAAAGGTCAAAATTTGCGTTACAATTAAATAATTTAGGACACTTACTATGATTGTTTTCTAAGAATGTTGCTTCTTGAATTTCCTTTAATATATAAATATTATATATTTAAGAAGGCCATAGGTATATATTTGAGTATAAGTCGATTGAAACGAAAGTAAGAAAGAGGTGAATAAGAATAATATAAAATCTCGTACCTTTTAATTCTGAACTTTGAAGACTTGTAATGAACAAACAGCTTACATTTTATAAAACGTCTAAAGCGTTGATGGGAATTTTTAAAAGGCACTATTTTAAATCCGGCAGCTTGCTTAGGCACTATCAAGTGCGACATCGAAATAATAAGCAAATTAACTTTATAAACTCTTTTGAAGGTGAATTTCTCTAATATAAAAGGAAACAAAATAAACAAAAGCATATACAATAGATATAATAGTGAAAGCATGTGAGTAGTTTGTATTACTGCATATATATATTAGTGATGGCATCCGCATCCGCATCCGCATGCGCGGATGCGGAACATCCGCACAAAAATCAACATCCGCATCCGCATCCGCATCCGCATCCGCACTTTCGAAATTCAACATCCGCATCCGCATCCGCATCCGCACTTTCAAAAATTCAACATCCGCATCCGCATCCGCATCCGCACCTCTCCAAAATTCGCATCCGCATCCGCATCCGCATCCGCAAATTAGATATATGAATCCGATCATCACTATATATATATATATATATTATATATATATATATATATATATATATATATATATATATATATATATATATATATATATATATATATATATATA
>SEYY01014307.1:7500-21841 GCA_009176605.1 Armadillidium nasatum | reverse complement strand
AATTTTCACAACCTATTCTTATTTTCACTCCGAATTCTTTTAGATTCTTAACAATTCTCTTCATTTTAGGGCAATATCTACTTTTTTTCCATAAACTATTAAAGTAGAACAATATTTAGGGGTATGAAAACTATGAATAATAGTAGTAAAGCGTTACAGCTTCTTAAATAATTTAATATTGTTAGTGTCTGACATTTCACACCAGTTAATAAATTCAATGAGTTCAAACTTTCAATCGCTAGCTAATTCTTTTAAATATATTAAAGTGGTTCCAAAAACTGAGATTCTATATTTAAATTGTATTCTTTGTTCCTACTCAATAAATCTCTAACACGTTTTAAATTGTAGTTCTGAGTCATTAAGAATTGTGCTTCCAAGGTAGCTATCATTACAAATGAAAGTGTATTTTCTGGTAGATAGCTCTTCTAATAACATTGTTAATCAAAGGTATAGCTTTTTTTTGTATATCAAAAAGATCTTATTTTTCTTTTGTCAGCCTTAGGCAGACAAATGCAAGTCAAAGAAGCAATGGTGAGTGGTAACAAAGTGCTTTTGAAAATGGTAGTGCTTCCAATAATTGTGCGATGGATATTATTTTTTAACTCATTACCCTCAATTTTTTTTTCTCAAGCAATTTACTTTTGTTACTTGCTTGTCATATATCCTTTCATTTAATTTTAATATTTCTTATCACATTTGCAAAGTGCGCTATTATGCCTTGCATCACAATGTCTTCAAACTGCTATATTCAGATAGTGTGGTTATTAAATAAGCAATTTGTACATAATCCCTTTACATTCGCTCTACCCAATCTCTGTTCCACTGTGTCAAACGTTTGAAGAGAAATGATTATTAAAGCAGAATCTGCATTTTGGTTGTTTGTCTTCATTATTTACATTAAATGAATTTGTTGAATTAACTTTTTCTCCTTATTAATAAGAACTGTGTTACTATGAGTAAGGAAATTTTGGTTTAATGCCGCTCATTTTTAATAAATAGCTGAAAATTAGGTTTATCTTTCGAAAGCATTTTACTGTAAAAAATTTTATAAATTTAAGTATCAAGCTACATAAGTAGCAAAGCAAAGCTTAGTGGCCTTTGGCAATATAAATATTTTTGCATTTTTGTGTTATATTTACGTTATATTCACTGTTGAACATAAGCTACATTTATTAACGTTCATTTGCTACATGTATTTGTGTGCAGCCCTGAATCCGGTTCGAAAGATCAACTGTACCGAATATTTGTGGTTATATTATATACACCTTCGATATCACACATATGGATAACATTGCATTAATATATTGAGTTACTATAATAAGAATGTAGCTAAATCAATTTGCCAACTTGGCAGTGCTTAGCATTGGTAAGTATTCTTGCGCATGTATATATATATATCTAACACATGTAAGCTCGAGCGAATATATATATTATATAAATATATATATATATATATATATATATATATATATATAATATATATATATATATATATATAGTATATATATAATGATAATAATAATCGAATTCACCTATATTAATATTAAAAGATAAACAATAATCGAAATAATAAACTAGTCAGCACTAGTTAATAAACTATGTTTCAGTAATTTTGCTCAAATATTGCACCCCAATAGTTTTTCTTTCACAATGGTTGGTGGCAGATGCTGTCGCGGATCATTGCTCTGCTAAAGAGAAGTGCCGATATGGCACAACCCCAAGACTTTCCCCCTGGTTCCGCCTAACAGACCATCCAAAAAGCCAACCCCGAGATGCCCCCTCGAGGACCACACCTAGGAGCGTCTGGCGATTGGCTCACCCCCACGTCATGGTACCCCAGTAGTCCGACTAGTTCACCGAGGAAGAGGTGTCCACGTCGGCCAACACAATGCTGTTTCTTGGATGATCAAGCACACATTAACGGTTTCCGATGGACTCTATCATCTCTCACTTAACGCTTCATCGACCGGCTTCCCACCTTGGCAGTCCCCTCCTCAATCTGCTTCGGACTATGGTAAGAGAACCTTGCATATCCTTTACTATTATGATTCTTTGTTGATAGGAATTCAAACCCAGTGTTCTCATAGTAAGAGATATTAGCGGCCAGATAACCCCTCCAAGAGATAGTTATTGATCCCACCTCGGCTCGTAGGTCTGGCTGAAGACTTGTGTTCTGTCGCCATCGTTCGACACATTCCAGAACAGGTGGCGTATTATAATACGCCACCTTACGTTCATGAGCCGCTCTCAGATTAGTGACGTTAGAGTCGGAGACAATCTGGACGTCTACCACATGAGAACTCCTTTCTCTGGTCTCGATGACCAGGTCCGGTTTCCTCATGCCTGCGAGGGTTGGAATCGCGGGTTCCACAGCTACTCGGTGACCCTCAGGGCAACCCTGGAGCCAGTGTCCAAGACTGTCGCCAACTTTACAGCCCACAGAACAGGGAGGAGTTCCTCTCCCTCTCATACTCCTCTCTCCCGTGGCGATGAAGTTGCCCCTCAAACTTCAGAGAGTCGATAAAGTCCCTTCCGCTGAAGTGAGAAGTGTAACCCCTCAACCACTCATGGGAATTGGTTGCTTCCTCTACGACACCAGACAACCCCCTCCCGTCAGGAGACGAGTAGAGAAGATGCCGAAGAAGATCCGATTCGTCTAGCTCCCCCCAATACACGTCCCATTTACTCGCCATTGAGTCGCCTTTTGAGATTCTTTGCGAAAGAACCCAGTTTCCATGACCAGATCTGAGAACATTGTCGGGTGAGTCAGCTAATTTGTCAAGCCTTTTAGATCTTAATACAAGCACTCGGGTTGAGATTCTTGGTATGCCCAAACCGAATTCTTTGATTGATGAGTGAAAGAACCCCAGGGTTACATCTTTCGGCAGATGGAGCATTTGCCTCACGAAGTCCCGTGAGGTCCGGTCTAGCCTCTCCAACTGGCTAGCTGTAATCCCAAAAGAGAAAACAAGCTGGTGCCAGAGGGAGGGGATAAGCTTTTCCCTAACAATCCATAGCTTTTGTTGTGGAACGTAGGGAACCGTTTTCGACCCTCATCAATTTTCTAGCGAAGTTTGCATGGCCCTTTGCAAACCCCTGTTTGCGCATTCCAATTTCTGTCCCTAAGTACCTGTATATCTCTTGACAACTTAGTGCCGGAATCGGTTGACCCCCAACGGCAAAGGGTTTTCTATCTCAAAGCCTCCTCTTCCGATTGCCATCAACGATGACCGCGAAAGAGGCGCACTTGTTCATTCCTGGATGCAACCCTATGAGGGACACGCCCTCCAGATAGTGGCTCAGTTCTCTGGAGTAGCTGAGGAGGACCACGTCATCAGCGAAAGCCAAGTGACTGACCTCCTCGTCCCCCAAGGGTGCACCCAGACCCCTTGGGATATCCGACAGGACCGAGTCCAGCAAGCAATTAAAGACGAAGGGGCCTAGCGGGTCCCCTTGCCTGACACCCCGATTAATTTTAAGTTGTTCCCCATTGAGAGTGGTGGTAGCATGAGCATATTGCGCTACGATATACCCAACCAACTGCTCCGGTACTCCAACCCTAAGGAGGCAGCGTGCAATGGAGTTTGTGGGATACGGAGTCGAACGCCTTCCTCAGGTCTATGAAGGCGCCGAACAACTAACTTTTACGCTCCTGCTGTGCATTACTCAGGAGACTACTGAGTACCACAATGATCTCCGCACAACCATCCGCTTTTAAGAAGCCCCGTTTTCTCGGCGAAATGGTCGTGCCCCTTGTGCTCCTATCGGCCAAGATTCGATGGAAAGATCTTATCACCAATGAAATGTGATGGGTCGGTACTCCCCCGGACCTTCAGGAGAGGCGCTTTTGGGATAAGCACAGTCCATACTTGATTGAAGAGGGCAGCGAGCAGGGCACCGCGAACCCACTTCAATGCTCCCAGCTTTACTCCGTCAGGTCCGGAGAATGTGTCCGCAATCCCTTTTCGTGTCCAAGTCACTTCCGCTGTGCTAACAGGCTCGGCGAGTTATTGGTTTGAATTGATTTCTCCCGACTGTCTGTTGTCGGGGACTGACTCGGTACCAAAGATTTCTCTCCAGTACCTTATCTTACTGTGGGATATTATCCTGTTGGATGATACGATCATTCAACACATCGACCGCCCTCCCCCTAGATGTTTGCCAAAGTCGCTGGACTTTCTCCCATTTCCACTGACGGAGGTTCCGAGCTCCAAGGGGTGGTAGGTTCCCTGCTCGAGGGAGTCGAGCTGGCAGCTCAGCTATGTTCTCCGCACGCCTAGGGACCATCCCAGCTCCTACCAGTACTGCGTTGAGGAGAATCTCGGTACCAGCGGCAACCTCCCCGCATTTAAATGCACTGGCGTGGAACCTTCCACCCTCTTAGCTTCGATCAACAAAGAATCAACGACCGCTGACATGGCCACCTTGCATCCTATCCCTACCTCCGGATCAACCTCATCCGGAAACGCCCCAGGCAGGTCGAAGGGTCTTTCCTCAGCCTGGTTTGGGATCGGAGGGGGCCACGGGGGGGTTTCTTCCGGCCAGCATGGCATATACCAGACTGGCCACCACCTCCCTATAGCTCGCCCTCTTCCTCCGCGCCTTAATGGCTTCTAGAGTCCTGCCTACGTGCAATAATACAATTTATACCATATTTGTGGTATCGAAGGTATATATAACCACAAATATTCGATACAGTTGTCCTGATGACACTACTTAGTAATTGATAAATTTTTTCTTACTTTTCGGGATTTTCCAGATAAAAATTCTTATTAAAATTGTAATTTTCACAACCTATTCTTATTTTCACTCCGAATTCTTTTAGATTCTTAACAATTCTCTTCATTTTAGGGCAATATATACTTTTTTTCCATAAACTATTAAAGTAGAACAATATTTAGGGGTACAGAAACAATGAATAATAGTAGTAAAGCGTTACAGCTTCTTAAATAATTTAATATTGTTAGTGTCTGACATTTCACACCAGTTAATAAATTCGTCAATGAGTTCAAACTTTCAATCGCTAGCTAATTCTTTTAAATATATTAAAGTGGTTCCAAAAACTGAGATTCTATATTTAAATTGTATTCTTTGTTCCTACTCAATAAATCTCTAACACGTTTTAAATTGTAGTTCTGAGTCATTAAGAATTGTGCTTCCAAGGTAGCTATCATTACAAATGAAAGTGTGTATTTTCTGGTAGATAGCTCTTCTAATAACATCATTGTTAATCAAAGGTATAGTTTTTTTTGTATATCAAAAAGATCTTATTTTTCTTTTGTCAGCCTTAGGCAGACAAATGCAAGTCAAAGAAGCAATGGTGAGTGGTAACAAAGTGCTTTTGAAAATGGTAGTGCTTCCAATAATTGTGCGATGGATATTATTTTTTAACATTACCCTCAATTTTTTTTTCTCGCGTTTTTTCTCATGCAATTTACTTTTGTTACTTGCTTGTCATATATCCTTTCATTTAATTTTAATTATTTCTTATCTCATTTGCAAAGTGCGCTATTATGCCTTGCATTACAATGTCTTCAAACTGCTATATTCAGATAGTGTGGTTATTAAATAAGCAATTTGTACATAATCCCTTTACATTCGCTCTACCCAATCTCTGTTCCACTGTATCAAACGTTTGAAGAGAAATGATTATTAAAGCAGAATCTGCATTTTAGTTGTTTGTCTTCATTATATACATTAAATGAATTTATTGAATTAACTTTTCCTCCTTATTAATAAGAACTGTATTACTATGAGTAAGGAAATTTTGGTTTAATGCCGCTCATTTTTAATAAATAGCTGAAAATTAGGTTTATCTTTCGAAAGCATTTTACTGTAAAAAAATTTATAAATAATGTAAATATCAAGCTACATAAGTAGCAAAGCAAAGCTTAGTAGCCGTTGGCAATATAAATATTTTTGCATTTTTGTGTTATATTTACGTTATATTCACTGTTGAACATAAGCTACATTTATTAACGTTCATTTGCTACATGTATTTGTGTGCAGCCCTGAATCCGGTTCGAAAGATCAACTGTACCGAATATTTGTGGTTATATTATATACACCTTCGATATCACACATATGGATAACATTGCATTAATATATTGAGTTACTATAATAAGAATGTAGCTAAATCAATTTGCCAACTTGGCAGTGCTTAGCATTGGTAAGTATTCTCGAGCGATATATATATGTGTGTATATATATATATATATATATATATATATTATATATATATATATATATATATATATATATATATATATATATATATATATATATATATATATATGATAATAAATAATCGAATTCACCTATATTAATATTAATAGATAAACAATAATCGAAATAATAAACTAGTCAGCACTAGTTAAATTATAAGTTTCAGTAATTTTGCTCAAATATTGCACCCCAATAGTTCCTTTCTTCCACAATGGTTGGTGGCAGATGCTGCCGCGGATCATTGCTCTGCTAAAGAGAAGTGCCGATATGGCACAGCCCCAAGACTTTCCCCCTGGTTCCGCCTAACACACCATCCAAAAAGCCAACCCCGAGATGCCCCCTCGAGGACCACACCTAGGAGCGTCTGGCGATTAGCTCACCCCACGTCATGGTACCCCAGTAGTCCGACTAGTTCACCGAGGAAGAGGTATCTGCGTCGGCCAACACAATGTTGTTTCTTGGATGATCAAGCACACAATAACGGTTTCCGATGGACTCTATCATCTCACTTAACGCTTCATCGACCGGCTTCCCACCTCGGCAGTCCCCTCCTCAATCTGCTTCGGACCATGGTAAGAGAACCTTGCATATCCTTTACTATTATGATTCTTTGTTGATAGGAATTCAAACCCAGTGTTCTCATAGTAAGAGATATTAGCGGTCAGATAACCCCTCCACGAGATAGTTATTGATCTCCCCTCGGCTCGTAGGTCTGGCTGAAGACTTGTGTTCTGTCGACATCGTTCGACACATTCCAGAACAGGTGGTGTATTATAATACGTCACCTTACGTTCATGAGCCGCTCTCAGATTAGTGACGTTAGAGTCGGAGACAATCTGGACGTCTACTACATGATAACTCCCTTCTCTGGTCTCGATGACCAGGTCCGGTTTCCTCATGCCTGCGAGGGTTGGAATCGCGGGTTCCACAGCTACTCGGTGACCCTCAGGGCAACCCTGGAGCCAGTGTCCAAGACTGTCGCCAACTTTACAGCCCACAGAACAGGGAGGAGTTCCTCTCCCTCTCATACTCCTCTCTCCCGTGGCGATGAAGTTGCCCCTCAAACTTCAGAGAGTCGATAAAGTCCCTTCCGCTGAAGTGAGAAGTGTAACCCCTCAACCACTCATGGGAATTGGTTGCTTCCTCTACGACACCAGACAACCCCCTCCCGTCAGGAGACGAGTAGAGAAGATGCCGATGAAGATCCGATTCGCCTAGCTCCCCCCAATACACGTCCCATTTACTCGCCATTGAGTCGCCTTTTAAGATTCTTTGCGAAAGAACCCAGTTTCCATGACAGATCTGAGAACATTGTCGGGTGAGTCCGCTAATTTGTCAAGCCTTTTAGATCTTAATACAAGCACTCGGGTTGAGATTCTTGGCATGCCCAAACCAATTCTTTGATAAGTGAAAGAACCCCAGGGTTACATCTTTCGGCAGATGGAGCATCTGCCTCACGAAGTCCCGTGAGGTCCGGTCTAGCCTCTCCAACTGGCTAGCTGTAATCCCAAAAGAGAAAACAAGCTGGTGCCAGAGGAGGGGATAAGCTTTTCCCTAACAATCCATAGCTTTTGTTGAGAATGTAGGGAACCGTTTTCGACCCTCATCAATTTTCTAGCGAAGTTTGCATGGACCTTTGCAAACCCCTGTTTGCGCATTCCAATTTCTGTCCCTAAGTACCTGTATATCTCTTGACAACTTAGTGCCGGAATCGGTTGACCCCCAACGGCAAAGGGTTTTCTATCTCAAAGCCTCCTCTTCCGATTGCCATCAACGATGACCGCGAAAGAGGCGCACTTGTTAATTCCTGGATGCAACCCTATGAGGGACACGCCCTCCAGATAGTGGTTCAGTTCTCTGGAGTAGCTGAGGAGGACCACGTCATCTCCCCCAAGGGTGTATTCAGATCCCCTGGGATTTCCGCTATGACCGAATCCAGCAAATAATTAAAGACGAATGGACTTAGCGGGTCCCCTTGCCTGACACCCCGATTAATAAGTTGTTCCCCATTGAGTGGTTGTAGCATGGGCATATTGTGCTACGAT
The DNA here is from genome assembly GCA_009176605.1 of Armadillidium nasatum. Lineage (NCBI taxonomy): Eukaryota > Metazoa > Arthropoda > Malacostraca > Isopoda > Armadillidiidae > Armadillidium > Armadillidium nasatum. The sequence continues at coordinate 13,571 of SEYY01014307.1, read as the reverse complement.
ATACCCAACCAAATGCTCCGGTACTCCAACCCAAAGGAGGCAACGTGCAATGGAGTTGTGAGAGATGGAGTCGAACGCCTTCCTCAGGTCTATGAAGGCGCCGAACAACTAACTTTTACGCTCCTGCTGTGCATTACTCAGGAGACTACTGAGTACCACAATGATCTCCGCACAACCATCCGCTTTTAAGAAGCCCAGTTTTCTCGGCGAAATGGTCGTGCCCCTTGTGCTCCTATCGGCCAAGATTCGATGGAAAGATCTTATCACCAATGAAATGTGATAGGTCGGTACTCCCCCCTACCTTCAGGAGAGGCGCTTTTGGGATAAGCATAGTCCATACTTGATTAAAGAGGGCAGCGAGCAGGGCACCCCGTGAACCCCCTTCAATGCTCCCAGCTTTACTCCGTGAGGTCCGGAGAATGTGTCCGCCATCCCTTTTAGTGTCCAAGTCACTTCCGCTGTGCTAACAGGCTCGGCGAGTTATTGGTTTGAATTGATTTCTCCCGACTGTCTGTTGTCGGGGACTGACTCGGTACCAAAGATTTCTCTCCAGTACCTTATCTTACTGTGGGATATTATCCTGTTGGATGATACGATCATTCAACACATCGACCGCCCTCCCCCTAGATGTTTGCCAAAGTCGCTGGACTTTCTCCCATTTCCACTGACGGAGGTTCCGAGCTCCAAGGGGGGTGGTAGGTTCCCTGCTCGAGGGAGTCGAGCTGGCAGCTCAGCTATGTTCTCCGCACGCCTAGGGACCACCCCAGCTCCCACCAGTACTGCGTTGAGGAGAATCTCGGTACCAGCGGCAACCTCTCCCCGCATTTAAATGCACTGGCGTGGAACCTTCCACCCTCTTAGCTTCGATCAACAAAGAATCAACGACCGCTGACATGGCCACCTTGCATCCTATCCCTACCTCCGGATCAACCTCATCCGGAAACGCCCCAGGCAGGTCGAAGGGTCTTTCCTCAGCCTGGTTTGGGATCGGAGGGGGCCACGGGGGAGTTTCTTCCGGCCAGCATGGCATATACCAGACTGGCCACCACCTCCCTATAGCTCGCCCTCTTCCTCCGCGCCTTAATGGCTTCTAGAGTCCTGCCTACGTGCAATAATACAATTTATACCATATTTGTGGTATCGAAGGTATATATAACCACAAATATTCGATACAGTTGCCCTGATGACACTACTTAGTAATTGATAAATTTTTTCTTACTTTTCGGGATTTTCCAGATAAAAATTCTTATTAAAATTGTAATTTTCACAACCTATTCTTATTTTCACTCCGAATTCTTTTAGATTCTTAATAATTCTCCATTTTAGGGCAATATCTACTTTTTTCCATAAATTATTAAAGTAGAACAATATTTAGGGGTTCGAAAACAATGAATAGTAGTAGTAAAGCGTTACAGCTTCTTAAATAATTTAATATTGTTAGTGTCTGACATTTCACACCAGTTAATAAATTCGTCAATGAGTTCAAACTTTCAATCGCTAGCTAATTCTTTTAAATATATTAAAGTGGTTCCAAAAACTGAGATTCTATATTTAAATTGTATTCTTTGTTCCTACTCAATAAATCTCTAACACGTTTTAAATTGTAGTTCTGAATCATTAAGAATTGTGCTTCCAAGGTAGCTATCATTACAAATGAAAATGTGTATTTTCTGGTTAATCGCGTCGGTCTGGCCTTCTATTATCAGCCTCACTTCATGATTCATCAAAGCGGTGACCTCGCTCGAGACCTACCTTTCCTTCACCATTACACGAGCCGCAAACTCTTTGGCATGGAACTTCTCCGGATGAGCTCGCCGGTAGTGAACTCTCATATATCTGTAGCTCGCGAAATCGCTACCACATATCCCGCATAAGGAGGCAGCATTAGGCTGGCCATCCTCCTCGAGGTTCTCCTCGCCTCGTCGGCCGCGCCTCTGACGTTCCATCAGAAGCTAAATAAAAGCAGGCTTTCTAAATATCTATCTGCTGACCGATGAAAGATACTCACGTTTCTGTAAGCAGGGAAGGGTCGCTATTTGTCGATTATGAACGGCATATCTAAATATAAATCTTTTAAAATTTGAAGAGTAACTTCATAGTTGTCATCCACATTAGGAAGATGTTCTACATCTTTTTATGCTACATTCGAAAGATGAGCCTTTAGATATTGAATTTTGCGGCGTCACTTAAGTCAGGCAGACTTCAGAAAACATTTTCAAAAGAGAGTAGAAAAGATAGAAATTGGAAACGGTCTGATTCCCCAGAAAAAGTTTTAGGTTTTAAAGGTGTTGTTTTGACCTCTTGCTTGACTGCTAATCCTCTCAATATGGATTTTACCTCCGACTGGTTCTCTAAGTTTCCTGTGGATTTCAGTCGGAGGCTGACGAATGGCGAGATGCATTTTCTATAGATGTATGAAACTTGCTCATAACCTTCTGTTGTTGTAGATGATAGTGAGAAGCACTCACTATCTCCTCATTGAGCAAGGTGTTTTCATATTTGAGAAAACCGGATGAGCATATTATTGCCTCCATCTCTCCGTCATATTGACGCAAATCTAGAAGTCTTGACGATACTTCTTCCAACATAGACGATATTAGAGGTGAATTGCTTCCGTTTGTTTGCACTATTTCTAATAGTTGATTGAAAAGGAGAGTAACCTTTCTTTTTGACACTCCTCTCATTATCTTGAGAGGGAATAACATTAACTTCAACTTTTTTTCTTCATTTCCTCTGGTTTGAGGCTTTGTTCTCCTATCTCCGCGTCACTGGAAATAGATGTTTCCATTTCTTGAAGTATAGAAACAGAATAAATATCTTCTATATTCATTTTCAGTTATTGTAATTCGAATTTAGATAATGTAGTATAGTAGTATACAGTGGATACTGATTAAAGACGCCAAAACCTTCGATAAAATTGAACTTGAATTGCCAAATTGGAACAAAATCAAATTTGCACCCACACACCTTATCTATATATATATATATATATATATATATATATATATATATATATATATATATATATATATATATATATATATATATATATATATATATATATACCCAGACCCCCTGGGATTTCCGCCAGGACCGAATCCAGCAAACAAAGACGAAGGGGCTTAGCGGGTCCCCTTGCCTGACACCCCTATTAATTGGAAGTTGTTCCCTATTGAGAGTGGTGGTAGCATGGACATATTGTGCTATGATATACCCAACCAACTGCTCCGGTACTCCAACCCTAAGGATGCAGCGTGCAATGGAGTTGTGAGAGATGGAGTCGAACGCCTTCCTCAGGTCTATGAAGGCGCCGAACAATGAACTCTTACGCTCTGCTGAGCATTACTCAGCAGACTACTGAGTACCACAATGTTCTCCGCACAACCGTCCGCTTTGACGAAGCCCCGTTGTCTCGGCGAAATGGTCGTACCCCTTTTGCTCCTATCGGCCAAGATTCGATGGAAACATCTTATCAACAATGAAATGCTGATGGGTTGGTACTCACCCGGACCTTCAGGAGAGGCGCTATTTTGGGATAAGCACAGTCCTTTCCCCCTTTCATAGAAGGGGGCAAGTCACCAGATAGTCATACCTGACTGAGGAGGGCAGCGAACAGGACGCCGCGTACCCCCTTCAATGCTCCCAGCTTTACTACGTTGAGGTCCGGAGGTGTCCGCCATCCCTTTTAGTGCACAGGTCATTTCCGCTGTGCTGACAGACGGCGAGTTATTGGTTTGAATCGATTTCTCCAGACTGTCTGTTGTCGGGGACTGACTCGGTACCAAAGATATCTCTACAGTAGCTTATCTTCCTCTGGGATATTATCTTGTGGCATGATATGATCATTCAACACGACATCTGCCGCCATACCCCTAGAAGTTTGCCAAAAGCCGCTAGACTTTCTCCCATTTCTACTGACGGAGGTTCCGAGCTCCAAGGGGTGGTAGGTTCCCTGCTCGAGGGGGTCGAGCTGACTGAGCAGCTATATTCTCCGCACACCTAGGGGCCACCCCAGCTTCCGCCAGTACTGTGTTGAGGAGAATCTCGGTACCAGCGGCAACATCTCCCTCCGAATTTAAATTCACTGGCGTGGAGCCTTCCACTCTGTTTGCTTCGATGAACAAGAATAAACGGCCGCTGACATGGCCACCCTCCATCCAATCCCTACCTCCGGATCAACGTCATCAGGAAACGCACCAGGCAGGTTGAAGGGTTTTTCCTCAGCCTGATTTGGGATCTAAGGGGGGCCACGGCGGGGATTTCTTCCGACCAGCACGCCATCTACTAGATTGGCCATCCCCCCATATATACTATATATATATATATATATATATATATATATATATATATATATATATATATATATATATATATATATATATATATATATATATATATATATATATATATATAAGTTTGCGATAAGTTTACGCAACGTACGAAAATTTTGATTTCACATTAAATTGCAGTACGAAATTGTTACAAAAATTTAAAATGCCTGAAGCAAATCAGTCAAACTCCAGAGAACAAAACATTCAACAGAAACTCACCTTAATTAGATGTTAAGAAAAGTTCAAGTTATCGTCTCTTGAAGAAAGTTTTTAGCTTCTTGAAATGTTGAAAAATAAGTGTTTTTCTCCTCCAAAGTTTCAGGCTTTGTTAGTTTTGGTATTGTTAAAAGCTTTCCAGTATAGTATTGCAATACAACGATTGACGTTATGCTCGAGCAAATTGAATGATCGAATGGGACAAGTTACAATTTAAGCAACATTATAACTTTAAACTTTCGCAAATTTAGGTTTTAATCAAAAGAATGAAAAATCACAAAAAAAAGCAACTAAAATTAAGTAACGAAAATGACGAATTTAAAATTCAAGAAATTTGTCACTTTTTAAGAGATTAATATCGAAAGTGCGCACAAAAAATAGAGCATCTTTTCAGTACAAATCCAGATGGTTGAAAAAAAAGAGATTGTGGGCTCCGCCCCTCATTAAGGAAAATCAAGGCACATCCCCATTATAGAGTAAATCGGGGGTCACCGCCGTCTTCAGAAGTGAATTTGGGGGAAATCCCCCTATGGGGAGCAAATTGGGGCTCCGCCCCCATAAGCAATTCTCACATTCATTCGTGAGTTATTTTCTAGCACTTTTCTAGCAAATTCATTCAACTTCACTTATTGTCAGTCATTTTTACTTCCGGTTCCCATGCTCTCTCATGAGCTTTTTCTTACAATTTCTAGCAGCGACCCATTGTATCCTCGCTTAAGTCACCCAAACCACCTCTATTCCCCCATCCACATACCGATAGCTGGGTCTGAGGGTAAGATACTATTGCAAGAACCTCTTTGCAATGTTGAAAGGTTCCCTCGGTGAGGACGTCACACACGTGTGAGTATGACTTCATCCGATCGCCATCTGACCTTTCTTCATTCATGATGGTCATTATGTGACTGATTTTGAAATAATCCATATCTGCATGGGTTTCTCTTCCGGGTGTGGCGGGCGCGGGAACCAACCACACACAGGCAAACCCTCATTTGATGTTGCCTTGCTTTTATTTTCAAGGTTCTGCGCCAGCTATATTCTTTATTCTAACTTATCATCGTCATTATTAGCTATCATTTTTATTATTATTATTATTATTACTATTACATTTGTTGATGCCATAGTAACGTATTTCATTGTCTTTGTTCATTATTTATTATCATTATTAACATTATTATCACACACACACATTTGATGTTGCCATAGTAACGGTTTTCATCTCGGAATGTTTTTGATATTGCTTTATCTTTAGTTAAGCCATCATGAATAATCAACTCTGTATTTTCCCTCCTTTTTTTTCCTTCAAGTAATTTCTCCAAGTAATTTTTTTTATTTATATGAATATTGTAAAACACTTAAACATACATGGGGGTCTGGAAATTTCTTAGGATCTGCATGAGGGATAGAATCAGGGCCTTCAAGCACATGAATCAACCAGTCAACCGTTAATGCAGCGACAGCTGTTCTAATATCATCTGTAAAGCTTCTACATGTTCATTTCTCAGGACATTTCAGTATAAAGGGAGT
>SEYY01014306.1:0-21257 GCA_009176605.1 Armadillidium nasatum | reverse complement strand
TTCAGAAGTTAAAATGGTTTCACAGGCTTTCACCTATTAAAACATAAAAGACTCGACCCATACTCAACTGAAACCGAAATTATCTTTTTGAACTAATTTTTACAGGCGCTTAAGTACCACTAGAGAGGGTCGACTTCCGTAGGAATTGAGAAATTTTCTCAATTTTTGCTGATATTTTTTTTTTTGCATTTTCATGGAAAAAATACAATAGAACTTATTTTTGATTGCCTACCTCCTAGAAAATGAAAAAAAAATTTCAACTTTTCGATTTTATGAGCAAGTTTTTTTTCAAACTTTGAAAAACGTTAAGTACATTTTAAGATATATTGAAGTTCATTTTCGAAATGAAAAGGTCATTATAGGGTAAAACCAATCATGGGCCACCATTTTTGCCTCTTGTTACTTCTAGCTCTCTGCTACGGTTATTGAGATAATAATAATAATAATAATAATAATATATAATAATAATAATAATAATAATATAATAATAATAATAATAATAATAATAATAATAATAATAATAATAATAATAATAATAATAATAATAATAATAATAATAATAATAATAATAATAATAATAATAATAATAATAATAAAATTTTGGTAGGCCTATGAGCTTTGACTACTTACTAAAGGTGATATATATATATATATATATATATATATATATATATATATATATATATATATATATATATATATATATATATATATATATATATATATATATATATATATATTTTGTATATATATATATAAGGTGGAGTCTAGGGCTTTTCGTCATAAACTCTTTTCCTCTTACTAACTCTCTCCAATCTCATTCTTCCCGTCGAATTGTTGCGTCACTCTCTCTATACTATCAATATTACAACGAACATAGCTCTTCTGAACTTTCACGTCGCATACCTCCTCCACTGAGAAGGTCTCGTGCGACACGTCTTTCTACACAATCTCATCCTTTCTCTGTCCAACTCTCCGACCCAGACTGAACCGCTATGCTCAATCTTACATGTACTACTGGTAAAGTCTGGAACACACCTCCTTTATCAGTTTCCCCAACTTCCTTTGACATGTATCAGGTCACGTCATCCATTAACTATTCTCCTGCTCTGGTGGAGGTTGGTAGGCCCACGGCCTTTGCTCACCAGAGGAGACAAAAAAAGTAATATATATATATATATATATATATATATATATATATATATATATATATATATATATATATATATATATATATATATATATATATATATATATATATATATATATATATATATATATATATATATATATATATATATATATATATATATAATATATATATATATATATATTATATATATATATATATATATATATATATATATATATATATATATATATATATATATATATATATATATATATATATATTATATATATATATATATATTTAAAACGATATTTTCTAAAACCGATATATCGATATTTTTTAACCGATAGTATCGAGGGCAATTTGATATTTTTAAAAATTATCGATAATCGATATATCGATATTTTTAAAAATATCAGCATCCCTACATAGTAAATTAGGAGGCTCCACACATGCAGAGTTCGTCGAACTGTTGAATGTACTTACTTCTATAATTTTAACATGCACTTCAACATGTTGAATGTTTGTGTTTTGCATTTGTTTTTTTTTTCGAATATGGCAAACGTATATGTACACACATTCGTTTTTTGGACGAAATTAGGTTACTGCATAGTTCGAAGCAGGAATTATAAATATTTGTATAAAATATGGATGCTGAGTCCGGGACAGTGGCTTTTGATTTTTTAATTTTTATTTTATTTTATTTATTTATTTTTGTTGCTTTTTTTCGTGTGCGGACAGTCACCTAAAAACAAAAAGAAACGAAAAAGGTGGTGGATGGTTTCACTGAACCGAACACAGGAAGGTAAATTGTCAAAACATTTCAACATATTAGTTCTTTAAATGCTAATATATATATATATATATATATATATATATATATATATATATATATATATATATATATATATATATATATATATATAAAATAAAAAGTTAAGCACGAATTTGTACGGATTTACTTGAATTACAATGACGAAGTACCAACGAATGTGTGTACGAGGAACAAATTCTAAAACATTCGCTTCTTTAATGTGTGTCAATTTAACGACAGTCGTTAATGGAAAAGATTTGAGCATTTGGTAAACTAAGTCAATGAGCAAACATTTGCCAAAGGTGTCCCATCCACACATGCGGTGTTGGGCCAAGGATTCGACGAACTCCGCATGTGTGGAGCAGCCTTTAATTAAGCAGATGATAAAGTTTGATGATAATGTAGGACATATTGTAAAACTTCGTGATTTTAATGTTCTTTATATTTTTAATTTAATTGTTTTTATTGTGTTTTCTTACAAAATCGTTTTTCGTTCGTCAACTAACCCCCACCCCAAAAAAAATTTAATTTAGATCATTTCACCTTTGTAGTTTGGCTGAGACGAAAAAAATTGCCTATTCAAAAAAATTTACCTTATATATATATATATATATATATATATATATATATATATATATATATATATATATATATATATATATATATATATATATTATATATATATATATATATATATATATATATATCGAAATTTTTTTTAAAATTATGCCCTACGAGATATAGGTGCATATTAAAGTTAGTTCTGACAACATTATGATTCATTAATTTTGGCAACCATGGCTTTGTTTACATTTTATTTTGTGGTATTTTAAGCCCTTCAGCAGGAAATTAGGAGATAAAATAATGATTTTCTTAGTTTACATCCTTTGGGACAGTTCTACTTGGATGATAATTGTGTCTCATTCCCAGCAAATAATCGTAGGCTAGAAACAGCAATGTTTAGATTGAGAATAGGTCACACAGGTCTCAAGGCTCACATATACAAGTTTAAAATGGCTCAATCGCCTTCATGTCCTCACTGTGCATTCCCTACAGAAACAGTTGAACATTTCTTGTTATATTGCCCACAGTACATGGTGGCTAGGAATCTGCTCTTTAGCAGGCTGAGGACTTTAGGAGTTTCACTCATTAATGTCACAACTTTGTTGGCACTGAATAATGTACCTCCAATAGGCAAACAGCAAGCATGGCAGTATATCCAGCAATTTTTAAGACAGACTGGTAATTTATACAGGATATAGATAATTCTATCGAAGTGTGAACTTGTGTGTGAAAATGACTAATTGTTTATTTTTTTTTTATTTTCTTTTCAAATACGATTTCGTTTATTATTAAATGAGACATCTAATAATTGAGAAGTAATTGAGTAAAATGTGTATTTTGATTAAAAGCTGAATTTTTTCGATCAAGTTTCAACTATGGAAGAAGAAAGAAGATAGAAGCCATGGTCAATAGGCCGATGCTGCCTGACGACCATTAAAAATATAAAAATAAAATAAAATAATTAAGCCATGATGGTATTTCCATAGTTAAAGTCTATGGGTATATCCTTCTTCACTGTCCAAAATATCTAATAGCTAGATCTCTTTTTCTTCAAAGCTTGTATCCTCTAGGACATTCAGAACGTACTTACCCTCCCCATACTGCTTGATGCAACAAGCACACCTCTGCAATACAAGACTGCAGTTATTGTTTTCACTTGCAAATTCCTCCACATTGGTGAACTTCAAAGAATATGAAACATGTCTTCTGAAGGAAAAGTACCATGGGCAGTGGATTGTACTTCCATTAGCCCATCAACCCCCAAGTAAACCCATGATGGTATTTTTTTTTGGTGCCATAGAGGAAGTATTTGAAGTACATGATGTTTTTTTGATCTTGTAAGAATCTTTTTCTACTCAGTTTTGACCAATGAGATGGCCTCTGTGCAGCTATATTTCTGTTGAATGTGATGTTCATGCGGTTATGGACAATGGCTCGTGGACTCAAGTTGGTGAAGGTAAGAGATCTTCCATTATTGATGATGAGTGCTCAGTAATAAAGTCCAGGGGCCCTGTTGGAGCTACCCTTGTTCAAGGATCTTCTGGTGTGTTGTCTGTGTTAGGCCTTCCTTCCGGTTCCATGACTGGGCTTCCATCAGATGGTAGGAGGAACGTCATGATTATTGTAAAATCTATGAAGGATAAAGCGATCTTCATTAGGCCTAGCATAGTCATTACACTCCTCAATGACTCACCCTTTAATAAATATATTATTGAGGATTTGGTCTTCTTTATGGGATGTATAGTTGGCTACAAATTTGGGTAATTGTAGCGTTCACGGGAGTGGATTTTTTCGTACGAGACAAGGTTGCTAATATACCTACGCGTAGGAATTTGAAACTAACAACATAGCCTAAGAATTTGTGATACGACAAGGTTGCTGGATCATTGGCGTTAAAAAAAAAATATATATATATATATATATATATATATATATATATATATATATTATATATATATATATATAATAATATATATAATATAAAATAAAAATAATAAAATAATAATTATAATAATAAAAATAATAATAATAACAATAATAAAAATACTAATAATAATAATAATAATAATAATAGAGATAATATAAGTGAAAATTTTATCACCACCACTCACGGGTCGGGGGGTACGGGGGGCAGAGCCCCCCCGTAGACAAACGCTCGTGTGCCATGCATTTGCAACTTGTATTATAAAAATATGCATTATTGCAGTACAGCAATGAAATCGTAAATGCATGGCACACGATCATTTGTCTACGGGGGGCTCTGCCCCCCTTACCCCCCGACCCGTGAGTGATGGTGATAAATTTTCACTTACATTCCTCTCTCTCTCTCATATATATATATATATATTATATATATATATATATATATATATATATATATATATATATATATATATATATATATATATATATATATATATATATATATTATTATTATTATATATTATTATTATTATTATTATTATTATTATTATTATTATTATTATTATTACACATTACCCATATCCCGCATCATGCAAAATTCTTGTAAATTTTAACTATTATTTCCGTTTTTAGCTTCACCATATTTTAAAATATAGCAACTCGTCAAAACATTGAAAGATTTTTTTTTTTTTTTTTTTTTTTTTTTTTTTTTTTTTTTGAGAGCGGCCTCACCAACGAGGGCACGTGAGAGAGTTTTATAATGGCGGCAAACGATATTATGACGTCATAATTATTCCTATTATTTTAAACTTTTTTTTTAATTTAAGTGTTTTTTTAATTTTTTTTTCTTACAAAATAATTTGGCGTTCGTCGATTAACCAAAAAAATAAGCAAACATATCATTTCCTTTTTGTAGTTACGCTGAGAAGAAAACAAAAAAAAACGGCACGTCGTATCAGTTTCAGTTGAACTCGCAATGCGTGAATAAGTAGTTTCAATCGAACTAGCAACCCATAGGTATGTAGGTATTTTCAGCAACCTTGTCTCGTACGAAAAAATCCACTCCCGTGAACGCTACAATTACCCAAATTTGAGCTTCTGGATTTGGATAAACTTTGTATTGACTTGTCTGATATCACGAAACTGGGCTCATGATGTTCGTTATTGGGTCCTTAAATCGGTTTGTGATGACCCTCTGTTAATTCATTATGGTATGATAGGCCTTATGGATGTGGAAGAGGATGTCAGTGATATCAAAGGGATATTCGGATTATTGATGATAATAGTGGTTATTTTGGATGTCCTTAGAATGATTTATTACAAGTAAAATGTTGATGGTCTTGTTACTAAGGTTCTTTCCCAACTGGTAAAAATAAAATTCTGCAGTTCCCTTCCTTACAGGGTCATGATAGGTCACTCAATTATCCAGTGTCTCCTTGGATTCAAAATGTCATTTAATATTTCAATTGGTGGCAGTTTGGTCATGGCCAGCTCTCATGTAAAGCGACAGTTCAGTATGCCAGGTGTTGTCAGTATCATATGGCTGCTGGTTGGATTAAAGATCCCTTATTTTATTTCTGTTGTGGGTTTCTTATCAGATATAGACAATGCCCAGTTTTTCAAAGCTTTACAGATATCCAAAGGGCATGCTGGGGAGATAGAGGAGACAAGAGCTCCCCTCATTTTGGAACTTTGTCTCTTAAATCCTAGGGGTAACCTGACTCCTCCACTTTCTAGGCTAATGGCTACCCAGCCTCTCAGTCAGGGCAGAGTATACCGTTTCCCTCACAAGCCTGGTTTCTCAAAAAACTTTTCAGAGATTCCTACTGACTTAAGTGATACTGACTTGGAGATCCTTGATGGAGAAGATACATTGAGTGTTACAAGCAATTTATCAAAGAGTGTTCATAATTACTCTTCAAAGGGTATAAAAAGGGGTGATAATACTTCCAAGTATTTCCATGATAGTGCTTTCAGGAATGTGTTGAATAGTTATACTGATACTTCACCCCATCCCTAAAATATATATATATATATATATATATATATATATATATATATATATATATATATATATATATATATATATATATATATTTATATATATTATATATATATATGGTAAAGGTGGAGATTGTTTCTGAGTTTCGATTGTTAAAAAATATCGAAAATCGAAAATATCGGAGAAGCCTATCGTAAACAAGAGAGTTGTCAGAGGTACGAGGTACTATTACTAGACATAGACACAATTATTATTACTTACTTTTCTAGCAGAACCTAATTTGACTTATCATAACCTGAACTACCGAAATTGCCGTAAAAAGAGGCCTAACCTACACAAGAATTTGCCGTAAAAGAGACCTAACGTACACAAGAACGTTTGCACGACATAGTAGCCTAGGGCTAATTATAGGCAGGAAAATATCGATTATAATGAAATATCGATATAAAAAATATCGAAACAGAAACAATCTCCACCTAAGCCTATATATATATATATATAAATATGGCTTAGGTGGAGATTGTTTCTGAGTTTCGATATTTTTTATATCGATATTTTTTTATGTCGATATTTTATTTTAATCGATACTTTCCTGCCTATAACTTTTTTTTATAACAGTTTCGTTTCATAGCTCAGTTTCCTTTCTTTCACTGTCATTGTAGTGCGTTCTTGTTATTCCTTAAATATGAATCTTCAAGATATATATATATATATATATATATATATATATATATATATATATATATATATATATATATTATATATATATATATATATATATATATATACAGGGTTGGTGATTTTTTTTTTTTTTAAAAAAATCAAAAAAATCAAAAAAATCAAATTTTTTGATTTTTTTTTTTTTTTAAAAAAAAAAAAAAATTTTTTTATTTTTTTAAAAAATAATAAAACTGTTTTTTTTTATTTGTTTTATTTTGTCATATTTTTTGATACATAATGATATAACAGATATATTAGTTCCTTCTTACTTTGTTAAAAAACTTTAAAGTAGTTTATATATTAGAAATATAACTTCCTTAATATTTGGTTCAAGATTTCATATAGGGTAATACAAGAATCTGATCTTCATTAATATAATTTATCCAATATAGAACTGTTACAGTTTAGAATTTCTAATATATATTCAATCAAATCTTCAACAAAATTTTATTGAGCTTTAATCTAATGCAATTTGAGGTTATAGACAAAAGAGAAAACAGAAAAGACAATTTCTTTTAATTTTCAACCATTTAAATTTTTATACAACATTATAAGAAAACAATTTTCCTCTATATAAATTATAAAAAAAAAAAAATTTAAGCACTTTTGATGCATAATAAAAAAAAAAAAAAAAAAAAAAAAAAAAAAAAATATATATATTATATATATATATATATATATATATATATATATATATATATATATATATATATATATATATATATATATATATATATATATATATATATTATATATATATATATTTTGCAAGTTATGTATTTAATTTATGGATTAATGATTATGCATCAAAAGTGCTTAAATTTTCTTTCTTTTATAATTTATATAGAGGAATATTGTTTTCTTATATAATGTTGTATAAAAATTTAAATGGTTGAAAATTAAACGGAATTGTCTTTTCTGTTTTCTCTTTTGTCTATAACCTCAAATTGCATTAGATTAAAGCTCAATAAAATTTTGTTGAAGATTTGATTGAATATATATTAGGAATTCTAAACTCTAACAGTTCTATATTGGATAAATTATATTAATGAAGATCAGATTCTTGTATTACCCTATATGAAATCTTGAACCAAATATTAAGGAAGTTATATTTCTAATATATAAACTACTTTAAAGTTTTTTAACACAGTAAGAAGGAACTAATATATGTTATATTATTATGTATCAAAAAAATGACAAATAAAACAAAAAAAAAAAAACAGTTTTATTATTTTTTGAAAAAATCAAAAAAATCAAAAAAATCATGATTTTTTCATAAAAAAATCAATTGATTTAATCAACTGATTAAATCAATTTGATTTAATCAATGCAACCCTGTATATATATATTATATATATATATATATATATATATATATATATATATATATATATATATATATATATATATATATATATATATATATATATATATATATATATATATATATATATTGTAAGCTATTCGCGCAACTTTGAATATCCAAACAGAAGAAAAATAAATTACAATATAGTTGAGTTAAATTAAAAATGAAAAATTAATAAGTTTTCACCCACCGTTGATTTTAAATCCACTGATGAGGAGGTGGTTTCAGGTGATCTAGTTGAGTAGCTCTATGGACCTTATCGGAAGACGAGGTTAGCATCAATGTTGAAATAGATAGTTGATGTCGCAATCTGTCCTCTCGAAAAGATGATCTCAGATCTTCTGTGAGTACAGCAGGATTACGCAAAAGAGCAATTACAACGAGTATACAACATGAACTTTTTCAGTAGTTCAGGAATGAATAAAACACGGAGAATTGATAAATGTTTTATTGATAATTATGATGACGAAAATAAACTCTTGACAACAAGGTCAAAACGACGAGAAAGAAAGGTTTAGGAAAAGCTGAACAGATTAGAGCTCTGGTTTCAGAACAGACAAAAAAAAAATGATATTGGCAAGTTAATTGTCAATATAGAAGTACTTAAGGTCAATTCTGAAGATTGAGGTCAAATATATAATTCTTTAATAATCGTTGAAAGAAGTTGTGGTTAGGGACCGACCGGGGCTGGAATTTGGCCGGGGCCGGGGTCACCCAAATTTGGCCGGGGCTGGGGCCGGGGTTATGGCCGGGGTTTCCTAAAATTTGTAAAGAGGTCAAAAGCACTGAAATTTTAGGTTAAGAAAATTAGATATAAAGGTATATTTAATTGTAAGGAAGGAGTAGAATAGGCAACATTCACTTAAATTAATGATTATATGCATTTTCTCTAAAAAAAAATCAGAAAATTACAGTTTTTATATTTAAAGTTTAAAAAAAGTACAAAAAAAAAAAAAAATTATTCTAATTCATAATAGTGATTTAACACGTTTACTTAGGTAAGACCCAAAGGTAAAGTTTGAAAAAATGTAAGATTTAAAATTATCAATTTAACCTGTATTTATACATAACATTGTTATTTTATTGCTATGTATCAAACTTGTATCATTTAGCTGCATTATTTAAAAATTATTATTTTGTTTATACTTTCAGTCAATATGGCTAATTAGGCTAAAATATCAGCTTCTGCAGTATTTGAATACTTTACAATGTTTCAGGATAGGCTCGAAATAGCTAAATGTAACATCTGCAGTCAGAAAATTAGAAGAGAACCTCCGGGTGCTACAAGTAAAAATAATTTCAACCAAATCTTTTTGGAGTATCTAAAATCAAAACACAAAGATGAACATTCAATAGCAGAAAAGAAAAAAAAATTAATTTTCTTATATTTTGTTTGAAATTTTTTTTTATTATTTCACTCATTGAGCTGAAATTTTCAAAGTATGTGAATTTTTTCACGAAGTTCTGAGTTGATTTCGAGCATTTTTTTTGAGTCTATAACGGTTTGAAACTTATTTGGACCCAAAGTTGAAAAAAATGAATAACTGGGTCAAACCACTGGTCCACATGAGCTGAAAATTTAACTGAATACCTTTGCCCCAATTTCTTTCATTGGTGGGAATAGATTTTTGATATCACGTCTAGAAAAAAGTTATAAGCACTTGAAAAAAAATTTGCAAAAATCGTACCCTTCTGGAGGAAAAAATTATTTAAAAAAAAAACGCTACCTACTATTTTTTTTTATTTGTGAATATTGTTTAGAAGAGGAATAGGGCAACAATTTTTATTTAGTGCATTTTTAAATGCCCTTTGTTTGAAGCGAGATATAGCCTCTCAAACTTTGGGAATTTTTGAAATTTGGCCAAAAATGGACCTTTTTGAAGGCTATATCTCAAAACCAACGAATCTCATCGAATAAAGTACGTAGAGGAATTTGTAGCCCCACCCCTCCTCTATACACACCAAAAATAGGAAATGTTATAGTTGTATTTTTTTTAAAAAAGATTTTGTCTGAAAAGGTGGATTTTTTTAGTTCAAAAAATTTTTTTTTTCTATAGTTGGTCAGTTTTTGGCTTATAACATTTTTTCTATAACTCTGGGAACAAAAGTCTATTAGAGGCTTTTGTAGCCCATATAATTTTGAATAAATGATTCAACTTTCAGCTCATTCTAAAAAGTGGTTTGGCACCGCCATTCTATTGAAAAAGGGTAAAATTTCCACAAAAAAGAAAAAAAACTTTTAACCGTAATAGACTCGGAAAAACGCTAGAAATGGACTTTTCTTACTGGTAAAAAATGTATATACACTGAAAGTTTCAGCAGAATCTGCTGAAAATTTAAAAAAAAAAATTTTTTTTGTATAATTTGCCATTTTAACCCCGGCCGGCAACCCCGGTTTTCCCTGATTTTTAGCCGGGGCAGGGGCCCCGGTCGGTTCCTGGTTGTGGTTGATGTAGTTCCGGACTCGGAACTGAAAAAAATATATAAAGATGAATATATATATATGAAAAATTTTCGTGTAAGAAAAAGAATAGTAAAACTGTAACTCACGTGAACTGCGTAGGTAACGTAGTTCACTTGGTGGTTGAAAGTTCTTTGGAACAAACTGAGTTTCTTACGAAATTGTTATTGTCCTTTTTTTTAAAGTTTTATAGTTTTATTTAATAAATTTTAATATTGAATAAACAAGATAAATCTGGAATAAAGAAGATATAAAGAAAATTAGAACAAGAAAGGATGAGACTTATCTTTATTTTTTTTCCTAGCCAAATCTTCTTGGATTATAAAATTTCTTTTCCAATTTTGAACACAGAAATGAACGATGGTGATGATCCTCTTTATTGATAATTATTTTCTCATGACATCAATCTGTTAAAAATATTAGCATTAGACTTAATCTGACAATATATATATATATATATATATATATATATATATATATATATATATATATATATATATATATATATATATATATATATATATATATATATATATATATATATATATTATTTTATTTGTGATGTAATACGGCCCTAAAATATGTCGTCCAAACGTTCTTCTATGCATTACAAACTCTTTATATTCTCTTTTTACGGCAACTTCGGTAGTTCAGGTTATGATAAGTCAAATTAGGTTCTGCTAGAAAAGTAAGTAATAATAATTGTGTGTATGTCTAGTAATAGTACCTCTGGCAACTCTCTTGTTTACGATAGGCTTCTCCGATATTTTCGATTTTCGATATTTTTTAACAATCGAAACTCAGAAACAATCTCCACCTTTACCTATATATATATATATATATATATATATATATATATATATATATATATATATATATATATATATATATATATATATATATATATATATATATATATATATATATATATATGGTATAAAGTGTAAATTTTTTTATATTGTTTTCTTATCAGATTAACCTTTTTTTAATTTTTTTGAAAATGAAGATGAATCCCAGTGATAGAAATTTATGATTAGAAGAGGAAATATTTGGTTTTATCTTGAAGAGAATTTCATTTTGAAAACTGCTTTTTCATAATGAACATAGAATTACTGGGTATGTAATTTAATGTTTTTAAAATTTTTATAAAATTTTAATTTATTACCTTATCACTTGTTTATTCTCTAAATTACTTAAAATAAAATGTCTTTGGAAGATAACTCTTGAATAGGGGACAAAGAAGAAATTTCTGTGTAATGTTTTAATTACAATGAAGAAACTGGAAAGAAATGAACAAACAGTATTTATTTATTTTTACCTGCCATAGTTAAAATTATAAATCAAAAAAATAGATTCTCTGACATTAATAAATTGCTAAAGTGAAAGTTTATTGTAGTATATCATTTTTAAAAAACATATGGGCATAGAGACTCCAGATGTTTGGCTAAGTGCTTCATCCTCAGAAAGAATACAGTTTTAAATTTGAGTTACATGGTTCTAGCATAATAAAGATTCTGTTCTCCCGCAACTGCATCTAAATAATAAAATATTTATTAACCAAGAATGAATTGCAACTACAGTTATAGAAATTTCCAGCTTTGATCTATAAAGCATTCCCTGAAAAAAAAAAAAAAAAAAATTTTTATATATATATATATTTATATATTTATTACAACCGCTCCCAGGAAGGGTCAAGACCCTGTCATTGGGGCCAGCACTTTTCTGTCTTACAAAATTCCTTCCACTCTAAGCTCCTTCATTGACAGGATTCCATGTCTTCTCAATGAGTCCTCCACCAAGTTCTTCCATCTCTTTCTCTTGGTCTTGCCCCATCTGGTCTCTTCCTTTCAACTCTCCTCTCTTGCATCTTTTTCAGATGTCCCCACCACCTCAGTGTGGCTGTGTCCATTTTATTCAGCATGGCCCTTACCCCAGCCTCCTCTCTTTTGTTTCTTTGTCTCTCTCTTCTGGTCTTGCCTTCTATCTTTCTTAATACTTACATCTCCGCCGACTATATTCTACTATCCTCCCTTATGGTTATACTCTATATCTGCTCTTACAGTTCCCCTGTACTGAGCTATTCTACTTGTGATCTCCTGCTCATTTCCTTCTCCTTTTCCAAATACATTTCCCAGATGCATATATTTCTCCACCTTCCTTATATTAGTCCCCTTCATGACTACTCTAAGCTCTTCCTCTTTTTCGTCTCTACTGGCCACCATGATCTCCATCTTTTCTGCATTCATAGTGAATCCCGCCTCTCACAAAACACATCACCACTTCTCTCAACCTATCTCCATCTTCTCTTATATATATATATATATATATATATATATATATATATATATATATATATATATATATATATATATATATATATATATATATATATATATATATATATATATATATATATATATATATTATATATATATAATATATATATCATTAAAATACAAAATTATTTTACAAAACAAAAAAAATATTGAATTTATATTGGTATTTTTATTTTTTAATTTTTGACAGAATCTTTTGGCCAGAATCATCCGGAAGAATTTGATGGTGTTTTAGATTGTGTTTCTCTTGCAGTAACATGTTCTTTTAACCGTTGGGGTTCTTTACTTGCTGTTGGGTGCAATGATGGTCGTATTGTAATTTGGGATTTCTTGACAAGAGGAATTGCCAAGATAATAAGTGCTCATGTTCATCCTGTCTGCTCTTTGAGGTAATCTGCTAAAAAGGAATGGATTTTTAAATCAAAATTTTGTTTCTTAAATATCTTTAAAAGTTTTTCTTTGATATATTTATTTATTTATTTTTTTTTTTTTTTTTGTAATTTAGAAATTATAAGTTTTTTAGGTTAAATATTAAATGTTTGAATTTATGATTACCAAATAATTTTGAAATTGTTTATAAAGCAAAATTTTACTATAAAGTTCTGTAATGTTTTCATTTTTAAATATTTTAAATATTTTATGACATAAGGACAAAAATAAAAATAAGACATTCCATTAATTTTTTGTTGCATTTATAATTCTTCCTATTGAATTTCCTGGTTAAAATGTGCTAGCCTGACCATTGAAAATCATAGCAAGATATCTTTTTATCACAGAAAACTTTATTAGGCTTAAACAGCAAATGAGTGCGGAAGTGAAGAGGGTGACATTTGAGAATATATTAACACTTCAGAAATGATTAAATCTGCTTTTTTTTTATCTTTTATTTTATCTATTAAAAATTTTATTTACTCCCTTTCCTTATCACATATTCTCAGTCATTTGTTCTGTCACATAGGCTGGAAAATTTTAAAATAGATCTTACAATATGAAGGAAGATTTACTGTATGATTTTTCATTTGATGGGAATATTCAGTTATGCTATATAAAAAAGTATATTTTAATAAGTAATTCACAAGATGCTTTAACTACGTGTTGATGCATTTATATAGAATAAAACAGAATAAGAATAGATGTTAACTTCTCTATGTTTTCTTTCATTAAACTTTGTTTTGTGGGTGTATGCATGTTTGGTGATAGTATTTTTTAAAAATTATTTCTTTGTTTTAATAATTGAACAGAATGTTGTCTTCTTTTATAGTTGGTCAAGATCAGGTCAAAAACTTGTGAGCGTTTCAACAGATAATAATGTTTGCATATGGGACGTTCTTAGTGGAGAGTGTGATATGAAGTACCGTTTTCCTTCACCAATATTAAAAGTAAGATATAATTTATTTCTATCCCTTTTCCTTTACTTTTAGTTATATTGATTGATTCTGTCTGTTCATTTAACTGTTTAAAATCCTCGACCACTTTTTATCGCAGAAAACTTTATTAGGCTTAAACAGTAAATTCAACTTTTCTGATAAAATTCTTGATAATTTTGGAGAAGAAAATCCTTTCGGTAGTGTTGAGGTGTCCTTATCCTCCCTTTTAAGTAGCCTCCATTTTCTATATCAAGTTTTTTATTCTGGCTTTTCACAAGCGAGAATTCTTTCATCCCATCCTTGATACTGCCAGGAAAGAATCCAGTCTTAACAAAGAGCCAAAGAATGTAATTTTCTTTAGCAACCCTCAGATTGGCATTGTTCTAGCCCACTTCCAGGGCTTGATCCCTTTGGTGATTGATTTAAGCCACTTTGCTGTGGCCTCTCCATCACTATTAATTAAATACTGTTTTGGCATAAAAATATAGCTGTGGATTTGAAGCGATATGTCCCCTCTGGATTCTTCAGCTTTACCAAGATGTCCTCCTAAATGACATTCAACTGTTCTGTCATTGTCAGGAGGGTTTCTGGTTCTAGGAAATATTTATTGACTATCCCAATTTTTATATTGTTAGTCGGTCTCTGTGCTGAGCATGAAGTTTTACCTTCCCCTCAAGTATCAGCCCTGGACCTCTTAATTAATATGCCCTTCTGGAGTAGAGCCCGTTGACCAATCTCTTTTCTGCTGATCATATCTTTAGAGGCTCAGTGGCCTTCTTGCGGGTCTCCATAACCATCGGAGCCTCTTACAGATGGTTGTATTACTCGGAGCTGTTTGAATGACTCCTCTAGTTCTTCCAATCTGTCACCCAAGGGTTTCTTATTGGAGGAAGAAGTTCCAACTTCTACTTCTCTGGTAGAGCCAGTACAGCACTCCCCAGGAGTGTCTTTGACCAGTTTTGGTTGAGGCTTGATTTCCTCTGTGATTGATGAACTTGAGGTATCACCTCCCTGAGATTTTATTATAGTATTCATGCACTATTGATAAAGCGAGGTATTATTTGGTCACCTGCAGTAGGGCCTCACTTTGGTATGGGAAGGTTAAATTTGAACAGGATTTCACCTGATTTCTGAGTTCACATACTTGAGAACCAGCTTAACCCTTGGTGAATGCTGTTCTGCATTGGCTCGGGGGACAGGCTTTAGTATCAGGCAAGAACGCCATCTTAATCCCCTCCTCCACAGCAAGGCAGCCCATCTTTGAGGGGTTTCGTTTTACTTAAAATGTCTTAATATTTACCTGCACAACCAACTAATTCTCTAAGGTTTTGAAAATATAAATGGTGGTTGCCTTTTCTGTTATTTCACGTTCTTTTCTAGATCGTCGATAAAATACAGGTATGTTTATTTTAACTGGGTTGTTTCTGTTTGAGTGTTAGTGTTATACCTGAAAGATGAATGCCAGATGAGAGCTTGAAAGCTTGTATTCAATTTAAAAACTGTTCAAAGTTTTTTTATTGTATTAAATATTTCATGAAGGGATTTCTAATTTTACAATATATACACAGTTATTGCATTATATATATATATATATATATATATATATATATATATATATATATATATATAATATATATATATATATATATATATATATATAATATATATATATATATATATATATATATATATATTTAGGGATGGAATGATACCAAAATTTTTACCGATACCGATACCTAAAAGTTTACAGGTACCGATACCCGATACCTGAAAATATACCGATACTTACGATACCGATACTTTATCCATTCATATACCAAAATTTTTACCGATACTAAGAATTTCAAATTAACCGATACCGATACCTGAAAATATACTGATACTTACCGATACCGACACCGATACTTCACTCCATCCCTATATATATATATATATATATATATATATATATATATATATATATATATATATATATATATATATATATATATATATATATATATATATATATATATATATATATATATATATATATATATATTATATATATTATAATTTGAATTTAAACTAGGGGTAATTACTTTTGTGAATATGAGGGATGGTGCAAATGTTCCAAAGTTCTATAAAAGATACCTTTATGCTAAGCAATAATATATCAACAGAAATACTTCGTTTCGTCTTAACTATGTAGGTGGCATCACAGCCACTGCACTTTTATTTCTGATGAAAATAAAGGTATGGGAAGTTTTTCTTTAACTTTGAAGAACCTTCCATTTTTATTTTCATTAGAGATATATATATATATATATATATATATATATATATATATATATATATATATATATATATATATATATATATATATATATATATATATATATATATATATATATATAATTGTTCACAAGAATGAATAATTTTATACTGTTTTATTAACAGGTTCAATTTCATCCTAGAAACGAAAAAATAATATTAATATGCCCAATGAGGCATCCTGGAGTACTTTTAAAAATTGATGAAGGTCATGAGGTTATTCCACTCGATGATGAGGTATGTCCAGAATTTATTTATTTATTTCTTCCAACATATTATATATATATATATATATATATATATATATATATATATATATATATATATATATATATATATATATATATATATATATATATATATATATATATATATATATAAGGAAAGTGACCACAAAAAATTTTTAAAGGTTAATGAAAAATTTAATGTTAAAGATAAAATATTTTTATGCATGAAACCTCATTCAATATCATTTTAATTAATCACCTTTTAAAGATTACATTCTTTTGGTCTTCATTTTTAATTTCCTGTGGCAGGTAATTATATAGTTTTGCATATATGTATAACAACTTGTCAAGCATTTGATTTGAACAAGCCAAGAAAGAGGGATGTTTATATGTTAAAAGTTTATTTTTCTTTATATCTGGGCGTTTTGATGGTTAGATCTTTGGAAATTACAGACATTGCAATAAATTATTTTATGAATTTAAATTATCATATTGTAGTAAATAATAATAAAAATGTTACATAGCAATTTTAGTATCAGTTTGTTTTAATTTTTTACTAATATTTTTAGGGTGATGTAAACATTGTCGCTTCTTTTAACCGCCGAGGAAATTATATTTATACTGGGAACAGTAAAGGGAAGATTCTGGCTTTAAGTTGTCCTGATTTGGAAATCAAAGCCTCCTTCCGTATAGTTCAAGGAGCAACGAGTGCTTCTGCAATCAAGAGCATTGAATTTGCAAGAAGAACTGAGTAAGTTTGTTTTTTAATTAATTTTTTTGTCTCTTTTGGTGAGCAAAATACAGAGGCCTACCAGTTTCCACCTAAGTTGAGGGAATATTAAAATTGGAGTTCAGTTAAAGGCTGACACGTCCTGCTATACTGCGTTTGAAGAATTGCAAATCAAAGGATGTTGAAAAAATAGATAAAGGAAGTATGCTCCAGGCTTTACCAGTAAAGTACATGAAAGATGGAGCATAGTTGTTAAGTCTGTGGTCGGAGAGTTGGACAGCGAAAGGATGAGACTGTGTAGAAAGGCGTGTCTCAAGGGCCCTTTTTAATGGAAGAGGTATGTGATAAGAGAGTTCAGAAAAGCAGTGTTCATTGTAATAGCGATAGTATAGGAGAGTGATGCAACAATTCAATGTGTAGAAAGAGACTGGAGAGAATGAGTGTAAAGGAGTATATAAGACAAAAAGCCCTAGTCTCTACCCTTTCAAGGGGTGCGGTGATGAAGTTCTGAAGGCCCCTCAGAACACCCAACCCCTTTGAAGTTTGTTTAAAAAGAAAAGTACTGTAATCTTTCCAAAAAAGATTGAGGAAAGAGAAACATCGAGAATATTAAGGACAAATGAAGGTTTGATTCGAGTGTTTTCGAAGATGATGTCATAGTTATGTTGAGTAGAAAGATAGAGAAATTGAGTTTTTGAGGCATTGAAAACTACTATGTTTTCTCTGCTCCAATTTGAAATGTGAGAAAGAACAAAGGTTAGTTGCTCCAAGGCCACACTCCTTGCATCAATTAACTGCTGTTGAGAGGGGCTTCTTTCAAATTGAAAGATATAATGATGAGTGGAGTCATCAAAATAGGAGTAGAAAGGAGGTGAAGTTATAGAGAGAAGGTCATTAATGAAAAACAGAAAGAGTTGCAGATAGGACAGATCCCTGAGGAACGCCACTATTAATATATTTAAGAGTAGAACAGATCCCTGAGGAACACCACTATTAATAGAAGAAGAATTTTGGCCTTCTACAATAGCTGCTATAGAACGACCAGAAAGTTAATCTGATGAGAGAAGGATAGTTTCCGAAAGAGGGAAGTTTGGAAATCTATCAAAGGCTTTTGATATGTCTAGCGCGACATCGAAGGATTCACCGAAATGCCGAAGAGTGGAGAACCAAGAGTTAGAAATAAGAAAAAGATTATCAGTAGAGAATTCTTTACGAAAACTGTACTGTCAATCAAAGATAAGATAGAAAGTATTGAGATGTTTGCAAATCTTCCTGTTGTAGATAGATTCAAAAACTTTAGAAAGAACAGAGGTTAAAGAAATAGGACGATAGTTAGATAGTTGAGAAGGGTCCCTCATCTTTGGCACAGGCTTAATTAGCGCACCCTTCCAACAAGTACGAAAGGTTGAAGTAGAGTGACAGACGAAATAGTTTATCAAGGCAGGGTACAAGCTCAGAAGCATAAGTTTTGAGAACCACAGGAAGAATGCCATCAGAACTGTACACCTTTTTAGTGTCAAGCTCAGAGAGAGCAAAAATTACCTTTTAAAAGAAATTGCAATATTAGGCTTAAATGAATTGGAAGGTGTTGAAGGAAGTGTTATATATATATATATAATATATATATATATATATATATATATATATATATATATATATATATATATATATATATATATATATATATATATATATATATATATATATATATATTTAAATCAGGTTTTTCTTGGTAAATTCAGCTGATCGAGTTATTCGTGTATATGATTCAAAAACTATTCTTAAATCTGGAATTGATGGAGACCCAGAACCGATTCAAAAATTACAAGATCTTGTAAACAAGTAAGTTGTTGATAAAGTGGTTTATATATATATATATATATATATATATATATATATATATATATATATATATATATATATATATATATATATATATATATATATATATATATATATATATATATATAATATACTACTACTACTACTACCTACTACCTACTACTACCTACATAACGAAACCAAGATACTACCTATAAGGAATCACCTCGAAATGATAGGCACCCAATTTTACGCAAAAACACGTCTACCCACTCACCCATGTCACAATACTCTCCTACAACCTACCCCACAGAGACTAACACAGCCTCCATCGTCTACCGGCGCCTTTTACAAACAGATCCTAAATCACATACCCCCTCCTCCCCCAATACCACAACAACCAAACATATACACACTCAACTAACACATTCATATATGATCAACAGACCTCCAAACAGCATCCTTAACGAATCCCCTCCCGAAATAAACACCGACTCCAAAAACCTCCCAAGACACTTACAAATCTCACTAGCAAGATTGAGATGCGGGCACCACCCAAACTTACAACATTACAAACACAATTTCAATTTAAACCAGGCAACATCTTCCACTTGTACCAGATGCAAAAGGGCCCCGGAGACCGTAAATCACTTTCTTTTAGACTGTCCCTCCAACTGTCGCCCCAAAATCTTCTGGGGCATCACTTGTTTGGAAGATCTCTGGACGAGACCGACTGCGGCGGGAGGCTTCATTAGCGAAGTGTGGCCGCCTCAACAGGGGTGATCAGGGGGTGAGAAGGTAAAAAAAAAAAAAAAAATATATATATATATATATATATATATATATATATATATATATATATATATATATATATATATATATATATATATATATATATATATATATATATATATATATATATATATATATATATATATATGTAGCAAAATATGCTTTAAAGTTGAAAAGTAGAAGTTAACATTCGTGTTGATGAATCAAAACTTTGATATCATCAGCTTCAAATTAAGAATGATAATTTTGGAATGCATAATATAGTTATATAGTTATGTTAAATTCTTAATTCCTAAGCTATTTTAGTTACCACCTTGTTAGCATTTTTGGTGGATGTTTAGTTGGGGTTGAAGGAAAAATCTTCACTGCTCATAGGCAGAATACTTTTTGGGTTGGGTTGGGTTGGAAAATTATGAGAACTCAGAAGCAAGCTTTTAAAAAGTGAGGAATTATTAAACTCGGTAGGAAATAAAATGAAAGATAATTCTATAGAATAGAGGTGGCTGGAAAAAAGAAACCACTACAGATAACAAGCCTGGGGTTGCTGATATGTGCACAAAATTATTGTACAGAATGGCACCCCTCGTGCAATGAGGTTGCTGTAAAAGTGATGACATACGAATGGTTAATTCTTTTGAACACTTACCACTGTAGTACTTAGAAAGGATACAAAGTCAAAAAGATAAAAG
>SEYY01014305.1:12500-17714 GCA_009176605.1 Armadillidium nasatum | reverse complement strand
TTCAACTTCAAATTCTTTGTTCATATTTTGTGATGCATCAACGTCTTGCTATGGTTTTGCTGTTTATAGCATAGGTAAAAGTTCAAATTTAATATTTTCAAAGGCTAAAGTATCACCCCTCAAGTCAAGGGCTCTGCCCTCTTTAGAATTATTGTCTGTTTTTTATTTTTTAAATGTATTAAGTCAATATTATCAGAATTTTCTGATGTTCAGTTCAAAAACATAAAAGTTTTTGTAGACGCTCAAATTGTTCTTTCATGGTTATTATCTGGAAGAGCCAAAAATAAAAATGTTTTTGTAAACAACAGACTCAAGGAAATTTCCTTAATCAAAAAACAAGTAGAACAAGAGTTCAAAGTTTCTATTTCCTACGCTTATATCAATACTTCTGAAAATCCTGCAGATTTAATTACCAGAGGTGTTTCAACCTCTACTTTTCTTACTAAGTTGCCATTATGGCTTAAGGGACCATCCTGGATACTTCAAAATCAGTCGCAGTGGCCGGTTAGTAAACTTAAATGTCTGTCGGAGGCCAATAAGGAAAGAACTTTACAATGTCATTTGTCTGTGAATGCTACACAATCATTGTTACCCTTAGAGGATTATTCCAGTATACATAAACTTTATAGGGTAACTTCTAATATCTTCAAGTTTATTAGTAGGAGTAAAGGGCTTGATGAAAATAGTGATAGAAGAGCCCAACTCTATTGGTTGAAGCAAATGCAGCAGCAATGTTTTTCAAAGGAAATCTCATTCCTAAAGAATCCTAAAAAGGATGAAATTCCTTTAATAGTTAATCAACTCAATTTATTTATTGATGATAATGGCATTCTCAGGTCTAGAGGAAGAATAGCTAAAACTTTGCTG
This sequence comes from Armadillidium nasatum, assembly GCA_009176605.1. Taxonomy (NCBI): domain Eukaryota; kingdom Metazoa; phylum Arthropoda; class Malacostraca; order Isopoda; family Armadillidiidae; genus Armadillidium; species Armadillidium nasatum. The sequence goes on along the minus strand of SEYY01014305.1, from coordinate 16,847 downwards.
TATAACTTATGATGTGATAAATCCAGTTCTTCTTGGCAAGAACCACCACCTCACTAAATTGATAATTAGAGATTTTCATGCTAGATGTCAGCATTTAGGTGTTCAAGCTACCATCAATTTTATCAGATCTCATGGTTTCTGGATTGCCAAGGCCAGACAAGCTGTGAAAAATGTTTTGTCTGAATGTATCATCTGCAAAAAATTTAATAGCATTCCTTTCAAATATCCCAAAATGACAAACCTTCCTCACCATAGGGTGAATTTTGTGCGTCCGTATGAGCATACTGGTGTTGATTTCACTGGACACATCTTTGTAGAGGATGATAATAAAGAACTCAGAAAAATGTATTTATTAATTTACACATGCCTTAATATTAGGGATATTCACATTGATGTTCTTCCAGATATGTCTGCTGAGTCATTTTACTTTCATTTCAACGGTTCACCAATAATATGGCATACCTTCCAGTTTGTATTCAGATAATGCCAGAACTTTCAAACAAGGAGGAGATATATTGTTAGAATCCTTGTCTTCAGACATGTTCTCTGAGCATATGCGCATGAACAATATCAAACATTATAAGATTCCTCTGTACAGTAGTTGGGTAGGCTCAGTTTGGGAAAGAATGATACGAGTGGTTAAGGGATGTCTATATAAAACTATAGGTAAAGCAACCTTAACTTACTATCAATTGTTAACAACTATTTCAAATATTATTAATGTTGTTAATTCAAGACCTTTGACTTATAGGTCATCAGAAAATGAATTGGAAATCATCTCTCCAAACTCTTTTTTAAAGCCTTATGGCAACTCAAACCTTATATTCAATGAAGTTTCCTTACCTATATGGAAACAGCTTCCCCCTTCACAGCAAGACCTATCCATAACTCTAAGTACTCAAGGAAAAGTATTAGAAACCTTTAAGCAATTATGGTATGAGTCTTATTTATTAAATTTACGCCAAACAAGTAGAAATCTCTACCAGTCAGATTGGACCAACAGAATAAAGGTAGGAGACATCGTTTTGATTCAGACACCCAATAAGCCAAGACCTTTCTGGCTTTTGGGCAGAGTTTTGGATGTTATCGTTGGTCATGATAATAAGATTAGAAGTGTTTTGGTTAAAAGGGGAGATGGACAAACATGTCATCATTCAATCTGCCATCTGTACCCTTTAGAGCTGTCTATCACTCATTCTGTAACCAGTGGTGAAGCTGACGATCAAATCTGTCATGATGCATCTAATACAGAGTTTGCAGACAGTCAAGAAAATGAGGCTTCAGATCAAAATGATCCCTCACCTTTAAATTCAGTTCAAGATAATGGTAATAGTGCTGTCCCAGATGTTCAGCCTTCAACTTCAGGTATAAATTTACCTTCTCAGCTTAAATCTCTCAAAACTCAACCTCAGACAATGTCAATCAGAGAAAGACCACTTAGACATGCTGCTGTCAAGTGTCATGAATTCCTTCACAGGAATTTACCGTATTTGTAGTGTTTTATTAATTTTAGTAATTGCAATGATATTGCTCATTGCAACTCTTCAGTGGGAGGGTATAAAAACTGTTTATATACTTTCACCAATTTATCTGTGTATATAATTTATCTTATTTATCTAGTGTATTATATGTCTTTAATTTAAGTTCTCATTGATATAAGTTTGTGGAGTCGTTGGTTTGTTTTTTGTATCGATATGTATTATTTTGTTGTTCAACCAACTGCTTCATAACACGCTATTTTTTAAAAATTCATGGTAATGTCTAGATGTCAAAAATGTAAGTTCATTCGCTTGTTTATCAAGTTCTCAAAATTCGAAGAAATAGGTATGAGTTATATATTTTCTTTTTTCTAATCTTTCTTTCATATCTATTGTTCTACTAAAAATATAACTGCTTAATGTTTTAATTATATGGATTCGTATAAGAAGGAACTTCTAAAGAAAACCATCTTTTTGAAAAGTTCAATAGTAAGTTTTCTTTTTTTAATTGTAAAATTAATACGACCTTCTCTTTCAGGTCTCTTATAAGCTAACCCATAGCTTTTATAAACCTAATATCGGGAGACATGGGTCTGAATCTACTGTATCAGCCAATACAAAATTTTCCTGATATATATATATGAGTCCAAATTATTTACGAAATTAAGAAGTATTTTTAAATCAACTATCAACATTTGTAATTTTTCTAGTTTTATCCTAAAAACGTTTTGACAATTAATATCCATCTTGTTACAATGAATAATATAAAAAAAGTAATAACAAGCATCTATTAAGAGAGTATGTAATTAGATGTGCAAACATGATACAGTATTTTTTTTTTTTTCAATTTTTCCAGCAATGCAATGACAAAGATCATATGCTGGTGCTTCATTTAATTATAAAATTATCATCACTATTACCACTTCCAAACAACACCATTTTTACCACCAATATCTTATTTTCTTTATTTCATTTATTTTCATCTCTTCAAAATATTACAAATATTTATTTACTGTTTTTTAACATATAACCCCTTATCTGTTCTATCATAAGACAAACCTTAAAATTCTGTCAAAAGACAGGCTTCAAAATCCCGTCAAAAGACAGGCCTCAAAATTGTGTCAAAAGATAGGCTTCAAAATCCCGTCAAAAGACAGGCCTCAAGATCCCGTCAATAGACAGGCTCCAAAATTCTGTCAAAAGACAGGCTTCAAAATTCCATCAAAAGACAAGCTTCAAAAATTCCGTCAATAGACAACTATGTTCTGTCAAAAGACAACTTTTAAATTATTTCAATTTAATTATTTTTATAGTAAGAAAATATCTATTTTATTTTCATCTTAAATCAGAGCATATAATTTAGCTTTTTTTAAGAAAGTAATAATGATTTCACCAGGAAACAAAGAGGACAAAATTGTGGGAATGTCATATGGATTGCAAGTCTTCCACTCATTATACAGTAGACGTGCGTTTGAATATTGTCAGGAAAAAGTAACATATGTCAACTATTAAAGGGTATATATATATATACATGCAAACCTAATATCGGGAGACATGGGTCCGAATTCTGGTAGTAGAAACAACAACGAGCAACTATTAAAGGGTATATGTAGTTTTTAAATCATCTATCAAGCTTTGATACTTTTCTTGCCTAATAAGTATAATTTATGATAATGATACTATTAATCTTACAAATCATAATATTTTTCGAACTAATCGACTATCATACATATTGGTACCAGACTTTCTGTTGATTCAAATATATTGCAATAAATAATAGTCATAATAACATTTTCGAAATATATTGAATGTAATTTTAAATTTAATACTTTGTTTATTGCAAAAAGTTGGTATATAACATTATAAGTGATATATCATAAATTAAGAGAATATTTAAAATTAATGACCGAATAAAAGCAAAATTAAATTAATTATATAATAATACAAGCTATAATTTGATCTATATTAGAATGTGCCAAATGTAAAGGGACGATATTCCAGGATTTATGTGGCAACGTTCACAACGCAGTATTTTATAGTTGCTAAATACTTCAATAATAACATCAAATTAAAAGTAATAGAAGAATAAGTTGAAAGATTTTAGACTAAAAGGCTATAATAGAAATATCCTTCATGTTTTAGTATATAATTCATATCGGTCACAATAACTATTTTACCTTCTATAATAATTAAAAAATTTTTATAGCGAAAATGCAAATACCAACTGATATGACGTCAATACAACTCACTATGACGTCATTAACGGACAAAATTTGCATCATTGTCGAGCTGCTTAAATGGAAAAATTTACGCAAAGAATCCCAATTTCCCTTCCAAAAGCAAAATATACAAAAAGCATTCCCGAATTCGATCAGTTTGGACCGCAAAAATCTTACCAAACAGCATGGAAATGCTCATTAATGCTCATTAAAAAAAAGAGGAGTTAACCAAAAGATCTATATTTGGTAAAATGTTTTTAGGCTACGTGAAAAATTAAATTTAAGAATTTCATAAAATTTTTTGTAAATCTTTAAAAGATTTTTAATTGTCCCTACAAAACTGAAAAAAATAATTTGATACATCAAATAATAAGAGAATTAGAGTGTCGCCAAAATAATGAATTTGAGGTACGTTCCCCGACCTTCCAAATTATCCATATATATATATATATATATATATATATATATATATATATATATATATATATATATATATATATATATATATATAATATATATATATATATATATATATATTATAAATAAATATTTCATGATAATTAATTAAATTTAATTGAAAAATCAATTTAACAAGAACATTTTTTAAGACAAAAAGTCGTTCTACTCTGTAGCGCGATCAACATGGTGGT
>SEYY01014305.1:7500-10000 GCA_009176605.1 Armadillidium nasatum | reverse complement strand
ATATGTTTAAAATAAAATAAAAATATAAAAAGAAAAAAAAAAAAAAAAAAAAAAAAAAAAAAAAAAAAAAAAAAAAAAAAAAAAAAAAAAAAAAAAAAAAAAAAAAAAAAAAAAAAAAAAAAAAAAAAAAAAAAAAAAAAAAAAAAAAAATAAATTAAAAATAAAAAATAAAATAAACTTAAAAAAATGAAAATAACAAATCAAAAAAAGGTAAATAATGATAAATATTTATAAAAATTAAAAAAATTAAAAAAAAAAAAAAAAAAAAAAAAAAAAAAAAAAAAAAAAAAAAAAAAAAAAAAAAAATTTAAAATAAAAAATTTAAAAAAAATTAAAAAAATTTATCTAAGATAAAAAATACAAATGTCTGAATTAATACGAGAAACATAAATAACATACCAAAGAAAATGAATAGATAATTGATAAAAATAGTTTAAATGACAAAAGACAATCAAAAGTCATACAAAAGTCATCAAAAGTCATACAAGAGTCATATAAATGTCATCAAAAGTCATACAAAAGTCATACAAAGCCATCAAAAGTCATACAAAAGTCATCAAAAAGTCATACAAAAAGTCATACAAAGCCATCAAAAGTCATACAAAAGTCATCAAAATCATACAAAGTCATATAAATGTCATCAAAAGTCATACAAAAGTCATCACAAAGCCATCAAAAGTCATACAAAAGTCATCAAAAGTCATACAAAAGTCATTCAAAAGTCATCAACAGTCATAAAAAAGTCATTCAAAAGCCATCAAAAATCATACAAAAAATCATACAAAAGTCATCAAAAGTCATACAAAAAGTCATTCAAGTAACGATTCCATTTCAATTTGCTTCATATCTGAGAAAGTCTACATAATTATCGTTATCGTATACTTCAATATACGTTGCATATATAAATGCATCTGAGTGCTAAAAACCGATAGAAGAAGGTAATTGATTGAGAGTGACAATATGATTAAACGAAACATGACTCGCTACAGCTACCTTGGGTCATTAATTACGGTGTTACAATGGATTGGCAGAAATGACTTGAAACTAAAACGTCTGACGAATGTTGCGGGACGGGGGGGAGGGGGTCTGTGAAGAACTTAAATAGTTCTTCACACCCTCGCAACAACTAGTTGATTGTATGACAGCCTGATGGTTATCAAAGCAAACCTCGAAACGGAGAGAAAGTTCATTTCTCCAAAATTTTAAGTGGATAAAAAAAAAGAACGTCGACAAGGGTTCTATCACATAAATGTAGTGTATGTATTTGCATGTATATATAGTGTATGTATGTATAGTGTGATTTCAACCAACATTCAAAAAATATTATACGAACTATGAAGCCTTTCAAAACGACTAAAGTCGCCGGTCTATACATCCAGAACTCAGCTCGTACATCAAAAATTTGATCCAGATGTCATAAAAGTATAAAAAATTTATTATTTTAGCTTCGATTCCAAATCAGGCTTCAAACATCCAAAATAAAACTCGGTAATTAAAACGAGGAAGTTTGTATTCCTCAATCTAAAATTTCCTCTTTAGAAAGAATTTGGGTAATCTCAAAGCCGTGAGATTTGTGAAAATGGGCAAATCTGAGCTATATGTTATAAAACTTATATGTTAGAAGTCTTATATGTTATAAAACTTGCACAGTTAATCAAAAAAATTAGCATCATTAATCATTAAACCAACAAGTTAACTTCAATAACTGTTAATCAGTTAATTTGATAAAAGAGGATTAATGTTACCATTTATTCAATTAGTGTTAATTAATTTTAATTATAAGACAAATTCATTTTTTTTATGCTTTTTTTTTCTTTCTTTCTTTATTTTTTCTTGTGCTAAAAACAAGCACGTAAAATATGTCTATACTCTATAATGTAAAGTATATTTTGGGTTTTTATAAAAAAAAATTATTGATTATATTATAATTATTATTATTATTAATATTATTATTATATATATTATATATATATATATATATATATATATATATATATATATATATATATATATATATATATATATATATATATATAATAATAATATAATATATATATATATATATATATATATATATATATATATATATATATATATAATATATATATATATATATATAATATATATATATATATATATATATATATATATATATATATATATATATATATATTAATATATATATATATATATATATATATATATATATATATATATATATATATATATATATATATATATATATATATATATATATATATATATAATATATAATATATATATATAGGCTTAGGTGGAGATTGTTTCTGAGTTTCGATATTTTTTATATCGATATTTTTTTATGTCGATATTTTAGTAAAATCGATATTTTCCTACCTATAATTAGCCCTAGGCTACTATGTCGTGCAAACGTTCTTGTGTACGTTAGGTCTCTTTTACGGCAAATTCTTGTGTAGGTTAGGCCTCTTTTTACGGCAATTTCGTAGTTCAGGTTATGATA
>SEYY01014304.1:0-21471 GCA_009176605.1 Armadillidium nasatum | reverse complement strand
CGTGTGGTTTCTTTGTATAAAGGTAAAGGTGATAAATTTGAGTATGGGAGTTACAGTTGGATAAGTTTACTTTGCGAAAAGAAAGTGTATGGGAAAGATTTATTGAATAGGTTAGGGATGGATGGGTTAATAGGAGAGGAATAGGGGGGCTTCAGAGAAGGAGGGGGTTGTATGGATCAGGTATTTACATTAATAATGATTGAAGAGAAAAGTAGAGATAAAAAGAAGGATGTGTACATGTGCTTTATGGAACTAGAAAAAGCTTACGATAGGGTAGATAGGAGTAAACTGTGGGAGGGACTGAGGGAGTATGAAATTGAGAAGAAAGTACGGGATGGTATTACAACATTATATAGGAATAGTAGAGCATGTGTGAAAGTAAACAGAGCGGAGACTGAGTTTTTTTATGTATATAATGGTCTAAGTCTGGGTTGTGTTATATCTCCGGGGTTTTTAATTATTGATTGACAAAATGGTGAGAAAAATGGATAGGGTAGGGAAAGGGGTGAGAATGATGGAACATGATGGTATGTAGGATGCAAATGTGTTGATGTATGCGTATGATGTGGTACTTAGCAGGAGCCTCCGCGCTTTAATATTGATGGGTCCTCCTTTTACCTTAATTTCATATGGAAAGTTACTTTTAAGCTCTCGCTGTACCCTTTCAGGTAAAAGACCTTCTACTGTTGTGCGTACGTCTTCCTTGCTGGTGACGTCACCTTTTTCATTCATCTCTTTACTTGCATTCACACTGTTGCCATATCTCTAGAACCTCTGACGCGTGAGTTGAAAGGGAGACCCTTCAGTTCAAGAAAAATAAAGTGGAAGCGTGATTCAGAGTTAGCATTTGAAGGAGCAAAGTCAGCCTTGCAAGATGCAATTGAGCTAAGGTACCTTGAAGGAGATACCCCTCTAATTATATACACAGATGCAAGCGATGTAGCTGCTGCAGGTGCCACTTTCCTCGATAATGAGGAGAGAAAACCCCTAGGATTTTATAGTGCGGTTTTAAAGCCGTGTGAAAGGTCGTATACGGTATTTAGCAAAGAACTACTTGCAATAAAAAAGACAATGAATAAGTTCTCACATCTCATGATAGGAAGAAAAGTGAAGATACTGACAGATAGCTTGTCTGTCAAGCAGGCATTCAATAAGAAAATAGACTCGCCTGCGTTAAACACGTGGGAAAAGCGATATTTAGCCTTTATCTCCGAGTTTGACGTAGAGTTAGAGCATATAAAAGGATCGGAAAACGTGCTAGCCGATTACCTATCCAGGTATTTAGAAAATCCGAGCAATGCTAAAGAAGCAGAAGAGGCAGATGAGATTTATGCAATCAAAGCTACGAGCCTCAAAAAATTACTACGCATACTACGAGAGGGGAGGAGCTTAAGGCAGCCATTCTAAAAGGGGCAGGGCATAGTAAATTAAATGCCCAAAATACCGTTTGCCTTGCTGGCGTAGTAACTGAAGCTTCAGAAACCACAAGAAGGCAGAGAACAAAATTTAAAATATTTAAAATAAGTTCAGCAGATTCTTTAAATAAATTCAGAAGAGAAATAAACTACGAAGATTTGAAGGAGGCTCAGGAAGAAGATGAAGGACTAAAAAAATTATATTACAGGTGAAGAAGCAACTGCATTAAATCTAGCAAAAAGAAAGTTTTGGTATAAAGATACCGAAATAGAGCTATATGTAGATATATCGTTGGGTTATTATCGAGTGTATGTACCTGAAAAGTGCGTAAAAGAGGTGATTGAATTTTGTCATGGAAGGGGGCACCTGGGAGTTCAGAGAACAGTGAAAAAGTGATTTGCATTACAAATCAAAATCCCGTTTGGCTTAGGTTGCCTGATTTTCGAAATCTGACACCCCCCGAAAGCGCCCTATATACTACTTATGTTCTGGACAAATGTTTTCCTATTGCACGGGTAAAGGAATGAATGTGTTTTCTTTCGAATATAAAATATTTATTTTTAAACCTTTCAAAGTCAAAGAATTTATTAATTTAAGAACAAAATTTCGAAATCACTTAAAATATTATATGAGTCCTTACAAATTAATTGGGGGTGTAAAAATCCTAAATAAAAAGGTAACATTTATTCATTATTATCTAAAATTGGAATAAAAAAAAAGTTAAATAATTTAATTTTTTTGTGTCAATAAATTTCTTTTTATGTATTATACATATATTTTTAATTACCTATATAATACTTATTTGTTTTACATTCATTTGTAAATGTTTTATTGATAATAATGTGAGATATTGATTCTTTTAACTTTCAGGTCACAGCGGTGAAGCTTATGCATATGGAACGCAATTAAGTACAATCGCTTTGGGAATTCCTTTGGCAATATTGTTTTCAACATATTTCGCATTGCCTGTGTTACATCCGCTAAAACTAATAAGCGTTAATGAGGTTAGAAAATTATTTTTTAATAATCTAGTTCTCAGTTCATCAATGTATATTTAATTTTTTATGTGTATATTAGATCGTTTTCCTTTTTACAGTTTTATTTTCAGCAAATTTTCTTTAAGAGGAGAGTAGTTATGATAACGTACGAGTATATTTGATGTCTGGCGTTTAAAATTGAAGAAAACTTTCCGAAACTACTTACCAACTAGATAAGGAAAATTCTTGTAATGAAAATTCATATTTGATATTTTCAATTGAAATCTGTAATTTTTACCACTGAAACAATGTTATCAGTTTATAATAGAAAACTTTCCAAATATCAAAATCCATCTTTAAAACACCTTTAAAATATTTGTAAAATAAAATTTCACAGAAATACAAGATTTTTTATACAGTATATGAAGCATATTTACATCTTCAGTTGAGAGGCCAAGAGGCACGTAAGTGACAATCAATCTATGCTGCTGCAAGCACAGATCCATCAAAGTAGATTGAGATTTTAAATACCATGTGTGGGGATTGTATAACATTTTCAAAACTTATATATATATATATATATATATATATATATATATATATATATATATATATATATATATATATATATATATATATATATATATATATATATATATATACACACACATTGGAAAACTAATTCGCCTACCTCTTTCTACTTGAACTTTCTCTTCACTCTGGAAATGTGCGCTCATTCAGCCTGTGCCAAATTAACGTCTTAACTCTCTAACTACGGTCCAATTTCTTTAACCTCCGTTCTTTCTAAAGTTTTCGAATCTATCCTTAGCAGGAAGATTTAGACAGAAATCTACTAATTTATAGGAAGAAAAATAGAATGGGTGAAATAATTACTCGTTATTTTTCTTTTTTACTAAAAGAAAAAAAAAATACAAAAAAAACTTTATGAAAATTTGACTTTATACATGATTCATTATTAAAGGAAAAAATTAAAAGAATTATTAGGAGTATTTTACTAAATCTACTTCTACTGCTGAAATTTCTTCCTTTTCTGTACTTATTCTCTACAATTTACTGATTGAGCCAAGTCATTTTATATGTGAGTAGTTGATCCACAAATCCTTCCTGTTGAGGTTCTTCTTGGTCAAGAGTTTGCTTTGGCCTTTGTGATATTTGTACTTGGACAGCTGTTCGAGGTTTGTTTCTCACTCAAAGAAAATAAAAAAATATGTAGAATTAATAAAAGTATTAAAGTACTTTTATTTTCCATTGCCCAATGTATTTTTCTTTTGTAATTTATTATAAATGCCAAGTTTTATGGCAGAGCTTCCGACATAGTCCTAGCCCCAAAGATATAAGAAGGTGGTCTGCAATAGTGATGCAAGAATTATTGCATTTTTGCAGAAAAATGTAAATTCTGTATTGCCAGCAGTTCTTGTTAAAAACAAGATGGATTTTTAGAAAGAGTCCAAAAGACCAAGTAGCCAAAAAAGTTTTTAGCTGCAATTTTATTTTTAAGTTTATTTTTTATTTTTTATTTTATTTTAAAATTAGATTTATAAAATCAAATTTTATAAAAAAAAATAAATATTACAATGGCCAAGAAAAATAAAAATATTAAAAATAAAAATAAAATATACATATATATAATATATATATATATTTTTAAAATATAAAAAAGAAAGAAAAAAATAATAAATTTTTAATTTCTCCCTATTTTTATAAAGATTTGAAAAATCTCATTTCTTTAAATCTTATCTCTGATCGCTAGTATTGCTTTTGGGAAAAAAAACCTATACTGATCTTCTTTCCCTTCTCTCTGACTCTTGGTCCACCGCTCTTCAGCATTTCGGTGAATCCTTTGCTGTCGCGCTAGACATATCGAAAGGCTTGATAGGGTCTGGCACAAAGCTTTTGATTTCCAAACTTCCCTCTATCGGTATCTATCCTTCCCTCTGTGATGTTCTCTCTATTTTCCATTCCAGTCGTTCAGTAGCAGCAGTTGTAGACGGCCATTGTTCATCCTTTTAATCTATTAATAGTAGTGTTCCTCAAGGATTTGTCTTATCCTCAACACTTTTTCTGCTTTTTATTAATGACTTTCTCCTATCCACTCCTATGCTGATGACTCCACCCTTCATTACTCTTTTTGAATTTGAAAGTCTTCCCTCCCAACAGCAGTTAATAGAGGCAAGGAAGGTAGCCTTGGAGCAGGTGAACTCTGATCTGCCTAGCATATCAAATTGGGGAAGAGAAAACATGGTTGTTTTCAATGACACCAAAGCTCAATAGTGCATTGAAAACAAAGTTTTCAATGCACAATTTGAAATATGAGAAAGATCAGAGGTTAGATGCTTCAAGGTAATCCCCAAGAGTTAATTGCCGTTGGATGGGACGTCTTTCAAAATAAATGAAAGGAGTGGTGTAATTGGTTTCATTGTCATAGGAGTGGGTAGGTGATAACGTATTAAAGAGAAGACCACTAATTAGGATTAGGAAAAGAGTTGACGATAAAATAGATCCATGATGAATACTTTTAACAGATTTTAATATGAAATGTAGCCGCATTAAATAGCAGCTATAGAACGACTGAGATGGAAAAACCTTCCAAATGAAAGGTTTTCAAAAAGCAAAGCTTCGTGCCAGATTCTATCAAATGCTTACGATATGCTTATCAAAAGAAGAAAAGATTTTATCGAAATGCCGAAGAGCTTGAGAATAAGGATAAAAAGGAAGAGAAAAAAATAACCAATGGAATGTTTTTTGCGAACATCATACTGGCGACAGAAGATAAGATTAAAATAACTGAAGTATTTCCATATCTTCCTGTTATGACTGATTCGAAAACTTTACAAAGAACAAAAGTGAAAAAGTTATATATCTTTTTACTCATATTTTTTATCTTATATCTTTATAATATATATTATTTATATCTTTATATATTTTTACTCTAATATGAAAATCACTGTTAAGAAGCTTAGCTCAGTGAGATTCTTAAAAATTATTTATAAACTGAGGTCATGATGAGCCTCTCATTGCAATTATCTTCTAGTCTAGTGTACCCAAAGTGTTTTACTTTTTCCTTTGGTCATCTTGCTATGTAACGGAAGCGAGCTGAGAAAGGAAAGGAGAATCATATATCCATTAAGTAACTTTATAGTTTCATTCTAGCGTAAAGTTAGTTATTTAACTTTATATTTTTAGTTGAACGGATTTGGTATTATATGGTTGTGTTAGGTTGATTGACCATTTTGTGTGAAAGTTAACATTTATTCTATAGGTGATGAGTGGTTTTCTACTTGAATTTAGTTTTTTTGCGCATGATTGCTGTATATATGTATAAACTGTGTGTGATGATAAATATATCTCAAGAATAAGTTATTAACTTTATATCTGAGGGTTATTAGAGGAAAGAAATTAAACTTCTTTTCCATTTTCTTTCTTTTTACAGTATATCAATTTAAGATTTAAAAGCAAGAAACTACAAATGGTAATCTCCTTCATAAGTCTTATGAAATTTTTAACTTTTAATGGTGTTACCTTGTATGCTTCAACTATTGCCCTCTCATCTGCCTCGAATCTTGACACTGTGACAAACATCTACTTACTTGGAATTGTTTGTACTGTTTATTCAGCATTTGTAAGTATAATTCTGAAGGTTAATTAAAAAACATTCATATTGTTTGATGAGCTTACATACCAAATAAAAATGAAATAAAATGAAAATAAAAATAAAATAAAATCATTTATTCATTTTTTTGGAATATTTATTTTTTTTGAAAAATTGAAAATAATGATAATGAATAAAAGTAAAAATGATTGTTTATGTTAAATATAAAAGAATATTTACTTAAAAATGAATAAAAAAAAAAAACAGAGCAGAATTAGGAACTATGAGGAAGACTTGTGTAGTGCCCCTGACATATGTAATACTTCTGACAGTTAAATCAGAGGTTGTTTTAAATTTAATATTGTTATTGAGTATATAGCTTGGAGTTTTTTTCACAATGAGATCTGTTTAGAATGACAACACCACCTCCTTTATCTGGGCGTTTAATGACTATATCATTGTTATTCTTACGGTTCAAAAGCGATAAATTTAAAACAGCCTCTGATAAAATTAATTAATTGGGCAACTAAAAACAATATAAATATAATTGCTTATGAAATAAAAAACAAAAATAATTCAGATTAAGATCAAAAGAATGGTTTCTATAATTTAGGTCATAAATATGTATTACCCTAAATATTTAAAAAAAAAGGAAAACGCACTCTTAAGACCAGTAATATCTATGTGTGACACAGTTACACATAAAATTGTTCAATACCTCAATAGTATTATTCGACCATATCTTAACAAACTCTTTTATAGTTAAATCAAATAATTAGACTTTATGTAAATTTTCAAATCAAAAACTTGGAGACACAGATGTATTTGTTTCACTTGATGTAGAATCGTTACTTACAAATATACCAGTTCTTGAAACTATTGACATAATAATTAGCAATGTCTATCAATCAAATACTAGGTAACCACCAGAAATATCAAAACAAAATATGAAGAACCTTTTATTAATTTGCTGTACACAAACACCATTTAAATTTAAAGAAAATATATACCTACAAATTGATGGAGTGTCAATGGGCTCACCAACTGAACCATCGTTTGCCGACTTCTAAATGGCTAATTTAGAGAATAAAATCCTAAGTGAAAAAAACAACTTTATCCCCGTATTTTACATAAGATATGTTGATAACAACTTTACTGTCTTTAAGATCTGAAATAACATACATCAATTCATCAACAGATTACAAGAGTTATCATGCTTAAAATTTATTTATGAAGCCTGCATCTATAATACTTTTAATTTTTTAGATATTAAAATCACTGTCAATCATGATGGATCATTATCTGTGAGAATACATGTCAAACACACTGAGAATGATATGTATAGGAACTATGGGTTCTCTCACCTAATATTTATAATGCCTCTATTTTAAAAACTAGTTTACCGATCATTTAACCTTTGCTCTAATTGAACATCCTTCGACAAAGAGAACAACCTTATTAAACAAAGTTCAATTAACTGTAATCATCCACAATATTTAATTGATAATCTGGCAAAATATAAATTATACAATATTAATTATACAATATGCAATAAAGAAAGTAACGATAACCAAAATAACTACATAAAATTCTTCCTTAAAACACAAAATACTGTTGATTTTGATAAAGAAGAAAAGTGCCTGCAGAGTATTATGAACTCCTACGTGAAACACATAGATAACAACGAAATCAAAGTCAAACTTTATCACAAATCGAAATAGCTATCTTCTTCCTTCAATACAAGAAATGCTTCAGACGACAACCATCATGTTGCATATCAATTTAATTGCCCAGAGTCTGACTGTACGTCGAAATATATTGGTTAAACTACAAATAAATTGTCGGTAGGTCAAAACGTTTAAAGTCCATCAAGATTTTTGCCCATTTTCACACAACGCATGATATATCAACTATACCTAATATCTCCAAACATTTTATAACATTATATACGTCGTGTGAAGTTCAAAGATTGAAAATAGCGGAGGCATCTTACATTAATAACCGTAAACATGATATTAATATAAAATTTAATGAATTATCTATGAAACTTAATATTATTTGAATTAATTATTTATATATGCATACTTGAAACTAAATCATACTCATTCTTAATTGAAAAAACTTCCTCTGAAGATGTCTCAAGTACATACGAAACGCGTCAGGAGATTTCTATAAATATACTTTCTATTTCTGCTGTAGATTATTCTCAAGAATAATTTTGAAGAAATTAAACAATGCTCAAAAATAACTATTCAGAAATTTGGAAATTAAATGAAAGACTTTTAATAATAATAATAATAATAATAATAATAATAATAATAATAATAATAATAATAATAATAATAATAATAATATGATTTTTCAATTTCCTTTAATATTATTAATTAAATTTATTTTATAAACTTTGATTATTATTATTATTATTATTATTATTATTATTATTATTTATTATTATTATTATTATTATTGTTATTAATATTATCCATTTTAAGGTGCCAAAATCCTTTCATCAAAGTTTGAGTGAACTAGCCTTTAATTTTGCAATTTCAGAAATTACCCGAAAACTTTTTCGATTTAAATTTTTGGGCTTCAAATATAAATTGGTATTTATTGATTTATATTTATTTTATATATCTAAATTAAAACTTCAGTTCCGATGATTTTTTGTGCCGGTTTCAAATCCGGCTCTGTCTCCACTCTGCTTTTATCATTTTAAATATTTTTGATCCATATGAAATCCATTCAGCTCACTCTCCAGTTCCGGCTAAGTAGCCTAAATTCAAATTAACCAAAGCAAAACTTAAATGAGTAAATATTATATACAGTTTCGTATTCTTGAGGTTTTCTCACTCGAAGATCAATCCTATACGATATAGTAGGAATTCTTTTTCAAACCTTCTTTTAAAACTCCTTCGTCGAAATACTTTGTCTGAGTATCTTCTTTTCTTCTTGTCCAATAATTTAAAATCTTTTCTTTGCTTCTCCAGTTTATTTTCAATTTCCTCTCTAAATTACATCCAAGTTGAAGACAAAAGAAGTTTATTGTTATTATAATTATTGTTATTATTAGTTTAGTAGTTTTATATATATATATATATATATATATATATATATATATATATATATATATATATATATATATATATATATATATATATATATATATATATATATATATATATATATATATATATATATTATTTTTTTTTTTTATAGTTAGCCACCGCTCATGGGCTAAGCCCTTTTCTAGGAGGGACAGAAATACAAACTAAAAGATGAGCCACCCCAATCCCATCCTAACGCAAATCTCTCAGGTTAGCGCAGACGAATGTCCTAAAGAGAGGAAACTTAAAAGCAGCAGGAAAAACAGATGATGGCAGAGAGTTCAACATAACAGAAGTGTCTGGAAAGGAGGAGGTACTACAACGGAGATACCTGTCGTTTGATACATTCACACGAAATTCTTGCGAAAGCATGGCTCTCTTTGTGCTGCAAGGTCGATGCAATTATAGAGAAATGCGAAAGATCAATTTCCTCGGGCACCTGCCGTTGTAGTACCTATAGAAAAGAGAAAGTGCACGAACGTCACGTCACAGAGACATTGGTTAAGTGAGTTTGAAAGTAGCGGACAGCTTATTAATCCTTTAGCCCCAGACTCAACTCTGTCCTAAGGAAAGATGAAACCGGAGCCCCTCCAAATATGAAAACAGAACTCCATACAAGGAAGGAAGAAACCCTTATATAATTGAAGCAACTGTTCGAAAGGTAAAAATTCCCGAAACTTGAGCACTATTCCCATCTTTTTTGAAGCTGCCCTAGCAACCATTGGGATATGAGGTTTCCTAGAAAGTTTATTGTTTATATTCAGGCCAAGAATGTTAATGTTTACAGGTAAGACGGGAGACCCGTCAAAGCAGATAGGAAAGTTGAGAGGTGTTCTTGAAAGAGAGATGTGAAGAAGTTGAGTTTTTAAAGAGTTGAATTTCACAAGGTTGAAGCGATCTCATCGGGAAGTCACGTTCAGATCGGCAAGAATGGAGTCAGAAAGTGCCGACATGGAACGATCTGAGAGAAAACTAGACATAAGTAAGCAAAGAGAAGGAGGAAACCAATAGGACTGGAGCTTGGAGAGTAGTGACGCATGCCATACCCGGTCAAAAGCCTTGTAAATGTCAAGCGCCACTACGCAAGACTCTCCATAATCCCTAAGGGCAGAAAACCATAAATCAGTAAGATGGAAAAGTATTTCAAAAGTAGACCTCGAACATCGAAAGCCGTACTGATGATCTGAAAGAAGGAATGGGGCTCCAGATGATCCAGGAAATGCGAGTTAAGTAGAGTTTTAAAGATTTTAAACAAAATACAAGTGAGAGGTATACTACGATAATTAAGGAAATCAGAGCGGCTACCCTTCTTCGGGATCTGCCGAACATATGCGCTTCTAGCATTGAGGAAAAGTATTAGTGCTACGGCATAGAGAGTAGAATTTAATAAGGACAGGCGGCGGCCCAGACGCACACTCACTCAAAACACGGGGAGAAATAGCAACCGGGCCACTTGCTTTCCTGATGATCATAGTTTTCAGGATCTCATACTCCTGATCATGTGAAATCAGAAGTGATGACATGGTACACCTGAGAGAAGAAGGAGTAGGAGGAGGGGAGTCGGAATCGTTCAGGGTTGAATTAGATTAAAAAAGGTGGCCGAAGAGATTTGCCTTTTCAGAATGAGCATTAACACCAGAGCCATCAGGTCGAACAAGAGGAGGAAAGGCAGATTTACAGAAGTTGTTAGAGATGTTTTTGGTTAGAAGCCAAAAATTTTTGTCAATTGGAGAACCAAATAGGTCATTGCATTTCCCTTGGTGAAAGAACGCTTGACCTGTCAAATAATATCCCTACATCGATTCAGAGCTGAATGAAAGTTAGCATGGGTGATAGGAGTAATATCGAACTATGGGTTTTGAGGAAAAAATAGATTTAGTTGAAGATGGAATGAACCTACTCATCCCTTTGGCGATTACGCCTCCTACCTTTTCGGCAGAGGCAGAAGCACCTTAGCAGTCAAAGCAGGATTCATTCCAAAGGTAGTTGGCAAAAAAAGAGTCGCAATGCCCCCAATTAGCCCGATTAAAGTGCCAGAAAGTAGGTTATGGCATGGTGGAGCTTCTGGAGAAAAAGTATCATATCTAAGAGTTATAAGATTGTGGTCAGAGTACCAATAAGGGGGGGAATGGTGTTTTATATCTAGAAGAAGTAGAGGTGAAGCATAAGTCAAGTGTGTTCAAGAACTGGTTAGAACGATTTGGGATGTGCGTGGGTTTCTTAATCAACAGCTGCAGACTTTTGAGAATGCTGAATGATTTGGCCTCCTTTCACGAGAGGAGTCCAACCACTCAGTGTGGTGTACCTTGAAATCTCCTAAGTAGAGGACCTCAGCATTTGGATGAGAAGACGTGACAGTCTCGTGACAAGTAGTAAGATATTAAAAAAAGAGAAAATCTGTTCCATTATGGGAGTAGTAACAGAAACACAAGCAAATAGTAGTAGTATTAAGACATATTTTAAGCCATAAAGCATCGAAACTCGGAGATTCAAGATTTACGAGACGTGTTACAGGAGTTTAAATGTTAATATAGCCAAAGACCCCACTATTTAGACGGAAAATGTTAAAAAAGTTGTAGCTAGAGACATTGAGGTTATTAATGAAGAGAATCCCTGTCCAACTTGGTCTCAGACAGAAGCAAATGGTTAGGATGAGATTTATAGAGGTGATACACCACAAATTCAATGTTAACACGGAGGCCAGACGTTTGCAAACTCAGTAGAAAGCCCCCGTCTATGCTCACTCCCACTCCCTCCCAATTTAATCATTCAAATGAAGACACCCGCACACGAGCTCATACACACCCTCAAACGCATACAAATTCGAAACCATATACGCATCTAAGCATATGAACGTTCATATATATTGCAATAAGCTAATGGTAAAAGAGGAAAATTATATATATATATATATATATATATATATATATATATATATATATATATATATATATATATATATATATATTTCCAGATCGCCACCGCTCACGGGCAGTGCCCTTTTCAAGGAGGGGGCACACACACATAGAGAGAACTCGCTTAAACACACACACACCTAACGCACAGCCCTCAGGTGGAAGGTTAAATACAGAAGGAAAAATAGATGAAGGTAGAGAGTTCCACAGAATAGAGGTGGCTGGATAGAAAGAGGTACCACAACTGGCTAGCCTGGGATTTCCTACGTTCACACAAAATTGGTGCGAAAACAGGGCACCCCTTGTGCAACGAGGACGACGCAATGGTGGACAAATGCGAGAGGCCAATTCCCTCGAGCACCTGCCATTGTAGTACCTGTAGAAAAGAGATAGCGCGCCAACGTCAAGTCGCAGAGACAGAGGGTCAAGAGAGTTTGAAAGTAGGAGACAGTTAATTAATCTTTTTGCATTTGAGACTCAACCCTATCCAGAAGAGAGGAGGAGCCGGAGCCCCCCAAATGTGAGAACAGTACTCCATACAAAAGAGGCGAATAAGACCCTTATATATTTGGAGTAACTGTTCAGAAGAGAAAAATTCTCGCAATCTGAACAGAACTCCCAGCTTCTTAGAGGCCGCTTTAGCAACCATTGTGATATGTGGTTTCCAAGATAGTTTGTTGTTTATGTTTAGACCAAGAATGTTAATGTTATTTACAGGTGAGACGGGAGAGCCATCGAAGAGGTTAGGAAAGTTAGGAGATGTTTTTGAGAGGGAGATGTGAAGAAGTTGTGAGTTTTTAAAGAGTTGAATTTCACAAGGTTGCTATGACCCCACCGGGAAATCCCATCCAGATCGCCAAGAATAGAATTTTAAAGTTGAAGACGCGAAGCAACTCTAGAAGCAAAAGAGGGAGCAGATTTGAAAAGAGTAGAAGAATGCAGAGTTGAATCATCAGCATAAGAGTGAACAGAGTTAGAAGTGCAGTGGAGAAGATCGTTAATGAAAAGTAAGAATAAGGTTGGAGATAAAACAGAACCCTGAGGAACACCACAGTTGACAGAAAAGGAGGAAGAGGTTCGCTCCATCTACAACTGCCGAAATGGAACGATCTGAGAGAAAACTAGACAATAGTAAGCAAAGGGAAGGAGGAAACCCAAAGGAGGGGAGCTTGGAGAGCAGTGACCCATGCCACACCCGGTCAAAAGCCTTGGATATGTCAAGCGCCACCACACAAGACTCCCCGAAGTCCCTAAGGGCAGAAGACCATAGATCAGTAAGATAGGAAAGTATGTCACCAGTTGCCCTCGAGCGTCGAAAGCCATACTGGTGATCAGAGAGAAGAGAATGAGACTCCAAATGATCCAGGAAATGAGAGTTGAGAAGAGTTTCTAAAATTTTAGATAGAACACAGGTGAGAGATATAGGTCGATAGTTAGAAGGGTCAGAGCCACTACCTTTTTTCGGGATCGGTTGAACAAATGAACGCTTCCAGCATTGAGGAAAAGTATTAGTATTAAGGAATAGAGAGTAGAGCTGAACGAGGACAGGCGCTAACTCGGAAGCACACTCCCTCAGAACACGAGGGGGAATGCCATCCGGGCCACTGGCCTTCCTGACGTTCATAGATTTCAGGATCCCATGCACCTGGTCATGAGTAATTACAGGCAGAGACATGGGACACCTGAGAGGAGAAGGAGTAGGAGGAGGGATGTCAGAATCGTGCAGGGTGGAATTAGATGAAAAAAGGAGGCAGAAGAGATTAGCCTTTTCAGAAGGAGTATTAGCAACAGAACCATCAGAGCGAATAAGAGGAGGAAAGGCAGATTTACAGAAGTTGTTAGAGATATTTTTGACAAGAGGCCAGAAATTTTTATCAGTAGGAGAGCCATGGAGGTCAGCGCACTTCCTTTTTATGAAAGTACGCTTAGTCCGTCGAAGAACATCCCTGCAACGATTCCGAGCTGAATAAAAATTAGCAAGAGTGATAGGAGAAGGAGAGTTTTTCCATTCACGATAAGCACTGTCTCTCTCGCGAAGGGCAAGAGAACAGCTGTCATCGAACCATGGATTTTGAGGAGAAAAAGATTTAGTTGAAGATGGAATGAATCTGCCCATCCCGTCAAGGATTACGGCCCCTACCTTTTCAGCAGAGACAGAAGCGTCCCCCGAGACAAAGCAAGATTCACTTCCAATGATAGTTAGCAAAGAAGCGGCGCATTTCCCCCCAATTAGCCCGATTAAAGTGCCAGAAAGTACGTTTAGGGCATGGTGGAGCTGTTGGAGAGAAAGCATTATAACTAAGAGCTATAAGATTATGGTCAGAGTTACCAATAGGAGGGAAAATGGTGTATTTATATCTAGAAGGAGTAGTGGTGAAACATAAATCAAGTGTATTCAAGAATTGGTTAGGACGATCTGGAATGTGTGTGGGTTCACTAATCAATTGCTCCAGATCGTTAAGAATACTGAATGATTTGGCCTCCCTCCCACCTGTATCAGTATGAGAGGAACCCAACTATTTAGTGTGTTGTACGTTGAAATCCCCTAAATAGAGGACTTCAGCATTTGGATGAGAAGAAGTGACAGTCTCGTGAGTAGTAGTAAGGTATTGAAAAAAAACTGGAAAATCTGTTCCATTAGGGGAGCAGTAGCAGAAACACAAGATAATTGTAGTAGTAGGGAAGACATATTTTAAGCCATAAGACGTCGAAATTAGGAGATTCTAGATTTACGAGACGTGTCACAGGAGTGTTAATGTTAATATAGGCACAGACTCCACCATTTAGACGGAAATTGTGAAAAAAGTTGTAGTTAGAGACATTAAGATTGCAAGAGAAAGAATCCCTGTCCAACTGGGTCTCAGACAGAAGCAAAAGGTTAGGATGAGAGGTAGTGAGGTAGTGTTCAACAGACGCGAGATTAGATCGAAGGCCACGAACATTAGCAAAGGAAATGGAAAGCCCCCGTCTACGCCCAACCCCACGATCACTCGAATTAGGCATTCAAAAAAAATAAATATATATATATATAATATATATAATATATATATATATATATATATATATATATATATATATATATATATATATATATATATATATATATATATATATATATATATATAAGAAAATAAAATGTGCAGTAACCACTTTAAGAAATTAAAAGAAGAAAAATTAGTATAAATGGGTACATAAATCTGCTTATCTTGAACGAAGCTGTTTAAAACTTAGCTTAACAGTCGTAGTTAAAAAGTTGCTTCCAGATCAAATTTTCCATTCTTTGCAATTAAATCCCTGGTAAAACTTTGCAATTTAAAACGCAAACAAAAAAAAAAACACACTACCACTATTAAAAACACTTTTAAGTTTAAATATTAAAACCTTAAATAAAACACAAGTTGAAACACAGATTAAAACACAACAGACCGCCTCACGCACTTCCTCACACGATCAAAGCCAGCTATAAACAGGCTATTTCATTATTATTATTATTATTATTATTATTATTATTATTATTATTATTATTATTATTATTATTATTATTATTATTATTATTATTATTATTATTATTATTATTATTATTATTATTATTATTATTATTATTATTATTATTATTATTATTATTATTATTATTATTAATGCTAACAGTAAATCTTCATCATTTTCAATAGGGTGGAATTAGAGGGGTAATTTGGAGTGATATTTTCCAACTGATCGTGATATTAACTGGACTGACGTTAGTGTTCTTAATTGGAAGCGCTCATAATGGTGGAATTATGAAGACATTTTATATAAGTTACGAAGGAGGAAGGCTCGATGTTTTGAAGTAAGAAGAATAAAGATTTTATTTGTAAATAAGTATGATCAAAGAATTTCTAAATATTTGATTTTGAAATAAGAATTTTTTTTTTTGCTTTTTCTTTTATATATATATATATATATATATATATATATATATATATATATATATATATATATATATATATATATATATATATATATATATATATATATATATATATATATATATATATATATATATATATATATATATATATCAGGATAAGCTGCCAGGATATCCGAAGGTACCCTCAGGTACTTGGGGAAAAAGGATAAAAAGGAAAAAGGGTCAATTTTATGTTGACAATTGACCTTTATAGTTCCTATGCAATTTCTTGCGCATATTATTATAGTTTTGTGGGTAACCTCGATTAACTATGGTTAACTTCAAATTTTTTAATTCTCTTTTCTGAGCCCTTTTTAAGGGGAATTTGAAATGAATTCGCCCTAAAGTTTTTTTCTGAGCCCTTCCTGACTGGTTTTTGAAAGGATTCGCACAGAAAAGATTTTTCTGGAAATCAAACCAATGCTGCCGTAACATCCAGATCGACCTTCGGATCCCAAACTCTTTCGTAAGCACTTCAGGATTTGCATCAGGATTCCACGGCCTTTACGATGCTTTGAGAGTTAAAGAACCTTCCATTTAGGTTGGGCGTGGCCTCATCACCCATACTTTTACAAGCCCTTTCCTTAAGCCTTTCAGTCACCTCATACCTACCCACGCTCATTCCTGTCCCTTTTTGGACTTTATGATCTCATTTCAAGATAAACCTAACGGAGAATTCAACAACAAAAATTTTCCTGGAATCGAGAGAGTGCTACTGCAGCATTCGGATCAACTTCAAGAGCCCTTTTCAAAGACTAATACCCACATTCTTTCCTAACACCTTTAGGTGGTTAATCATATACATCAGGTGATTTAGCCTCTCGTAACATCGATAGTCACAGCAAAATGTCTACTCTTCCCTAGGGCATGAAGCCTAACCTCATCGCTCAAATTTTCTACTAACACTTTTTCCTGGTTCCTTTAATGATTTAATCATATACTGCAAACACCTAACCACCTCTAGTCACAACATCATATATGTAATTCATAAAGCATGAGGGATATCTTCATTGCCCACTTTTTCCCATCGGACTCCATACAGGTTCCTCTTAATTGTTTATTCATATATTTCAGGTCTTCTAGCCTCTCCTATCCACCTCTAGTTGAGGAAGAAGTAAATTTTAGCACCTTCAGGTAAAAGGCTGTGTTAACAATCTGTCTCTACGGTATAAACTTAAAATGGACGATTCTTCGGACGTCAAAAAAAAAAATGAGCATCGTTTTGATGCGAGACTTGCTCATTCGCGCTTTCTTGGGGCGGGGGGATGATTTTGTGTGCCACTCGCTGCTCTGCCTTTTCGATTCTGGGTCGTACTCGAACATCCAGGATTCGTCTCAGGTAACGACAGAGTTAAGAAAGTCCGGCTCATTTTGAATCAAATCCAACAATTCTTGACAGAGCAAAACTCGAAGTTCCTTCTGCTCTTCCCTCAAGACTTTCGTCACATGCTTCGCGAAGACTTTGCGCATTTGCAGATCCTCGGTCACTATCTCATGTACCGCAAATGGGGACATGCTTAGGGTGTCAGCGATTTTATTTGAAATATTTTAATATTATTTATTCAAATATCTATGATCTCTTCATCTTCGTAGCTCTCTTCTTGAATTCTGAACAGGGTTATATTCCCTTTCATAAAGATAAATTTTCCAAAATTGCTTGATGCCATGGCTGCCCTCTTTGGTCTTATAATGTCAGAGCCTTGACTTAACAACCTATCCACGTCCGCTGAGCTGGCTAATGGGGTATTATATTTAATAAACAAGTCCACCCAAACCTCTTGGGTATTCACACGGAAACTGGTTCCTAGTGGGAGGGGTACTGTGGTGAACATTTACTGCAGCCCAGCTATCCAAGGTTTCTCCTCCAGAGGTGTCTGCTGGATATATGTGGCCTTCAGTTTCTAAAATATTCAGAAATGGAATCAAGAACTCAAATTTCTTTTAAGTTTCATTTGAACATTATGTCAGTGTATTGTGATATATATATATATATATATATATATATATATATATATATATATATATATATATATATATATATATATATATATATATATATATATATATATATATATATATATATATATATATATATATATATATATATATATATATATATATAGGGGTGAGGACGTAGCGCCGTCCGAAGCGATGCAAGTACCCCACATTGGGCATAACCCGTGGAGTGATAGGATGGGCTAGACCATTCCGTTTCCCTCCGTTGCCATTTGGTTTCGTTCCTTTTCGCGTTTTATCTTCTCAGAGGGTCTCTAGTGTACCTTCGCCTCATACTGGAGTGTCTATTCTTCCACTACCTCTCCACCAAATTTCTTCACATATTCCCACAAATTTACAAGCACTTTATCTTACATTTCCTATATGAAACAAAAAATTAAAAAAAATCAGAGCTACCTCGGAGATGCTTCGAGGGGCGGCATCCAAAGAAAGCCCCTCATCTACTCCTCACCCCATCATCACTTGGGAGTTGGCGGTATCCGATGATGGGAATGAGGCCACCATGACCAGGCGTCCTGCTTGCACCGGTGGACGGTCTTCTTTTTCCATTAATTTGTGTAACATTCGCGGTCTTTTTTCTAATTTCCCCTCTGTCGAACACCATCTCTCTTCTTCTAAACCTCATCTCTTGTTTCTAACCGAAACTCAGTTGCTTGAGTGAACTAACAGCAAACCTTATTCTGTTACCTCCTACTGTCTCTTATCCTTAATTTTCTGCTGAAGTCGGTTGTTGCGCATATGTGCGCAACGATGTTATTTTCTCTCGTGTCTCTAATTTGGAGTCTCCTGAATTCTCTACTTTATGGCTTAAGCTCTCTTGCAATTCTACTTCTAAATTTATTTGTTCTGTTTATTTATCTCCTAATTCTACTGGCTATCCAAAATTCTTCGACTACTTAAACTCCAAAATAGAGTACATTCTGCCTTCCTCTCCTTTCTTCGAAATCATCGTTTTGGGTGATTTCAATGTTCACCACCGCCAATGGCTTTCATCTAGTTCTCATGATCCAGCCGGTGAACTCGCCTACAACTTTTCTATCCAGAAAAACCTTGAGCAGTTGGTGCAACTCCCTTCCCGTATCCCTGACCGTCTTGGTGATGAACCCAACATACTTGATCTTTTCCTTACTTCTTATCCTTCTCCTTATACTGTTAAACTCTTTCCTTCTTCTGGGTTCATCCGATCACCTTCTTATCTCCGTATCTTGTTCTGTCTCTTCAAGTCTTCGGCAAGAATGGCCCTGCCTTCGGCGAGACGATTGTGGCACTTCAGTGCTGCTAACTGGTCTGACTTACGGTTAAACTTCTCTGATTTCCTATGGAATGATTATTGCTTTTGTGGGAGGGGTACATCAGAGTGTTTTGGGAGTATAGCTGAGGTGATTCTCTCTGGCATGGAGGCGTACATTTCCATATTCTTTCCCTTCTACTAAACATAACAAACCTTGGTTTAACTCTACTTGTTCTCTCTCTATCCGCCGTAGGGATACTGCCTCAGAGATTACAGAGATTACGTCGTCTTCAAACTTCTGAAACCTATTCAATTTATATTTCAACCCGGAATCGTGCAAATCTATTCTTCGAGATACCAAAAACTCTTTTCTCCGCCGCAAATGCAATAATCTTTCCGAATCCTCTTCTTCTCGCCCTTTCTGGCATTTTGCAAAAAATGTCAACTCTAACTTTGCTTCTCCTCTTTCCCTCCTCTAGTTTTATCTGATGGCACAACTGCCATTTTACCTTCTACTAAAGCTGAACTCTTCTCATACTTTTGCCTATAATTCTACCTTAGACGATTCCAGAGCTATTCCTCCTCCTTCAACCCCCTCCAACTAAGGTGACCATCCGTCCCGAATTTTCCGGGACAGTCCCGATTTTTTAAGCCGTGTCCCGATTTTTTTAAAGACGGACATTTGTCCCGATTTTTAGATTTGGCAAAAATTATTTATTCAACCAGTCAGCCAGACAGCAGAATGCAGTAACACACCGCCATAGAGTCAGAGGGTGCGGCGCATCGGATCAGAAGGCAAATTTTTTTTTTTTTTTTTTTTTTTTTTTTTTTTTTTTTTTTTTTTTTTTTTTTTTTTTTTTTTTTTTTTTTTTTTTTTTTTTTTTTTTTTTTTTTTTTTTTTTTTTTTTTTTTTTTGTAGAATGTCCTTAACTAATAAACCATATGACTTGTTTTCGAAAACAACATTCGTATTTCTTCTTTATATTAAAAA
Organism: Armadillidium nasatum; assembly: GCA_009176605.1. Classification (NCBI taxonomy): domain Eukaryota; kingdom Metazoa; phylum Arthropoda; class Malacostraca; order Isopoda; family Armadillidiidae; genus Armadillidium; species Armadillidium nasatum. The sequence continues at coordinate 1,265 of SEYY01014304.1, read as the reverse complement.
TCCTCCTCCTTTATTAATCCCTTAAAACCCTTACTGGCAGTGTATTTGGAGGGGGGGGGGGAGCAATGTTCAGAAGCGTCCCAAATTTTCGTCAGAAAAATATGGTCACGATAGCTTACACTAAAGTGACCATCAGTGCCGATTTTTTTTAGAGGGTAAATCGTGACGGATAATAGTTTTATCCAACTTTTGTTTAAATTAGATAGCAAAAAAAAATTTTTTTGTTGAATGTCCTAACTAATAAACTATATGACTTGTTTTTGAAAACAACTGTCATATTTCTTCTTTATATTAAAAATCACCCTTCTTTTTACATTTTTGAAACCCTAACGAGCAGGGTATTTTTTGGGGAGGAGGGGACAATGTTCAGAAGCGTCCCGATTTTTTATCAGAAAAATATGGTCACCTTACCTCCAACTCATTTATGCCTAACATTGTTATTTCTTCAAAAGATGTTATTTATGCTCTCTCTGAGCTTAACACTAAGAAGGCAAATGGTCCTGACGGTATTCCTCCTGCGGTTCTCAAAACATGTGCTTCCGAGCTTGCACTATGCCTTGGTAAATTACTTTGTCTTTGCCTCTCTACTTCGACCTTCCTTTCTTGCTGAAAACGTGCTCTCATTCAACCTGTGCCGAATAAGGGGGACATCTTTTAGCCCTCTAACTATCGTCCAATTTCTTTAACCTCCATTCTTTCTAAAGTTTTCGAATCTATCCTTAACAAGAAGGTTTGGAAACATCTCAATTCCTCTAATCTTATCTCTGATCGCCAGAATGGTTTTCGTAAGGAACGTTCTACTGGTGATCTTCTTTCCCTACTTTCTGACTCTTGGTCCTCCGCTCTCCGGGGTTTCGGTGAATCTTTTGCTGTGGCGCTAGACATATCGAAAGCTTTGGATAGATTCTGGCACAAAGCTTTGATTTCAAAACTTCCCTCTTTCGGAATCTATCCTTCTCTCTGTGACCTTCTCTCTAATTTCCTTTCTGGTCGTTCTATAGCAGCTGTTGTAGACGGCCACCGTTCATCCTATAAATCTATAAATAGTGGTGTTTCTCAAGGATCTGTCCTATCCCCAACACCTTTTCTAATTTTCATCAATGATCTTCTCTCTATTACTTCGTCTCCTATACACTCCTATGCCGATGACTCCACCCTTCATTATTCCTTTCAATTTGAAAGGCGTCCCTCACAACAGCAGTTGATAGAATCAAGAAGGATGGCCTTGGAGCAGCTTACCTCTGATCTTTCTCTTATTTCAAATT
>SEYY01014303.1:27500-30000 GCA_009176605.1 Armadillidium nasatum | reverse complement strand
GAATCATAAAATCAAACGTAAACTCATGTGAAGGGCCGACATGCCTGAAAAAAGTTTTTAAAACCTTGCAAATTAATAGGAAGGTTTTCCAGGTTTAACACAGGAGTATATAAAGGAAGATGTACTCCTGTCAAGACCAGAGTGTGGTAGTAGAGTAGATTAGGGTCAGATGACCTTTCAGATATGGTATAACATTGCAGGATGAGTAGACGAGTTCAGAAGTACACAAAGACTAGCCTTATACATCTTCCTATCTAAAAGGAATATGAATAAAAATTCTTTGAAATAAGGTTCTTTGAAAGCGAGTACGATGAACTCTGAAAAAATAATAAACCTCTAATGTTTATTGAAGATTTATGTAGGTATATTCACTCCATACATTTGACGAGTAAACAATAAAGAGATAAACAATACTAATAGGCCTAGCAAACTGTTTGGTTGGTTAGGAAACATTACGGAACTACTTACCTCATAGAAACTTGAAACTTATTATGACAGAAAAGTAGTGCAGTGTTTCCATGAACCATGATTATGAAAATTCCATGAATATAAAGAACAGAGGAAGATCTGAAATTTGTATCTTCAAAGAGGATATTGCCTGGAAGATTTCTCCAAATAAATAGGTAAGAAGAATTTTTTTTTTTTTAAAAAATCTAAGTCACAGATTTCCAGTATTATAGACTAGAATATTAGTGATATAGCTCATAAGTTTAAAACAATTCCTTAGCAACTGGATTTATTAAATAAGTAAAAGTTGAAATGGTCGAGTATAATATGTAAATAGAAAGACAATTTTTTTTTTTTTTTTTTTTTCTCTTATGGTTTACTATATATAAATTGAACTATTTTACCTTCAAAAAGACATCGTTCAAGTAGTTGACGACAGATTTTCTTCTTGTTTTTTTTTTTTTTTATCTTTTTATTTGATACTGAAATACAAAATGGCAGCGGTAGTGAAAAAAAGTACCAACGAAAAATGCCAAAACTTCAAATCATCTTTATATTAAGTCAAGATTCCTTGATAAACATACTTTAGGAATTAAGTATTTTTGTCTTTGAAAATGAGTTTCACCACCCACCTATGAATGTCCAGGGTATCCCCATCAAACAAAAAATAGTATAAAAACTTTTAAAATTTTGTCAAACATTTTTTTTTTTTTTTTGGAAGAAAATAGTAATCTTATAAATATTCTCTTCAGACTGAAAAAAACTGGACGTAATTTTAAAATTCTTCCTGGAAGATATTTAAAGTATCGAGCCTGAACTATATTTATAATTATCAATAAGCTTACCTCACGAAGGCAACTTATATTAACATATTCAATATGTCCCCTCCTTGAAAAGGGCTCTGCCCGTGAGTGGTTGCGAACTGAACAAAAAAGAAAGTGGCAACATTTATGGTATCACCTATAGTTACGAAAATAAGAAAAATTAGCATGTTTGGTAGATATAAGAAAAAGGGTAACAATTTCTCATTTTTATATATATATTATATATATATATATTATATAGTAATGTAATAATTATAATATTATATATATAATTATATATATATATATTATAATATGATATATATATATTATATATTATAATATATATATCTATAACTATTATATATATATATGTAATATATATTAATGATATATAATATATATACTTAAAAATAAAAGGTGAATGATGATAATTTAGTCGTTAGCCCTGTAAAAGTTGGCTTTCTGTAAACATTAGTTTAGAATTTGTTGTTCTCTACCGTTACACATATTAATTTTAAGAAAAGTCAAAGACAAATCCTTTTCTATTTCAACGGTGAAAGTAATGTTGGTATGTTTAGAGTTAATATATTGTAGAAGCATATCAACATGTTCAAAAGACTTAAAAAAGCAAAAAGGAATCGTTCATATATCTTTTATATAAAGTACGTTTGAATAGAGTAAGACAATCGTTAATTAAGCCAAATAGTTTCATAATAGCACATCATCAAGATATTACTTAGGGTGGAAGCCAAAGGACTTCCCATCGCAACACCTTTAATTTACTTACAAAATATATAATTGAACATAAAAATTATGTCTTTTGTATAGATATATAGAGCAATTCCTTAAAACTTTGTTTGTCTAAACCATTCACAGTTGAAGTATTTGAAAATAATGTTAATATAATTTCCAATGTTTCATCCAAAAGTATAAGTTAGTGAATAGGTTTTCGACATTGAAACATGCCATTACGTATTTATCAGCATGAGAGAATTTTGTAATTTTATTGACAAAAGAAAACGTATCTTTGATAGAAAATGCGTTCTTCGTTAAGTTCCACAATATAGTTAACTGTACCAATGGCGGATTGCATTGGACGAATTGGGTGATTAGGTTTATGAGCTTTAGGTAGTCCATATAAGATTCCTGGTTTAGCACCCGATGAACAAGGAGAGGAATAAATATCACTGCTAATCATTTTGGAATGTTTAGTTTTATAAGTAATTTATTTAATTTGTTTTCTACAG
>SEYY01014303.1:17500-20000 GCA_009176605.1 Armadillidium nasatum | reverse complement strand
TTAAAATATTTAAATAAATATTTCAGATAACGGAAATATTTTAAAATATTTAATAAAATATTTTAATGAAAATATTTTTAAATATTTAAATAATTATATTAGATAATGAAAATATTTTTAAATATTTAGATAAATATTTTTAGATGAATAGGAAATTTTTAAATATTTAAAGAAACATTTTTGATAAAGATTAATATATTAAAAATTTAGATGATATTTTAACGGAAATATTTTTAAAATTATGTTAATATTTTAGATATCGGAAATATTTTTAAATATTTATGTTAATATTTTAGATAAATATTAATATATTAAAATATTTAAAAAAAAAAAAAAAAAAAAAAAAAAAAAAAAAAAAAAAAAAAAAAAAAAAAAAAAAAAAAAAAAAAAAAAATATTTAGTAAAATATTTTAGATTTTTAAAATGAAAATTTAATATCATATAAATTTATCTCCAAAATTTTTTATAGTTACATGTAGTACAATGGGTGACCATGTCCCAAGGCTTTTATCCTTTCCCAAGAAATAACGTTGGGACTAATAACAAGAAAATCACTACATTTATGTATGTATGTATGTATGTATATAAATCTACTATACTCATTTTTTTTCAACTATTTTATTATTATAAAATCGGTGAAGCACTTTTCTTTTGCGAAATGTTCTTTTTCTCTACTGAAAATTTTGAAGCGATAAATTTTTTAACTTTTTCCCAATGATTCACTAGAAAAAAGAAAAAAATATTTTCTCGTGCGGAAATTCAGAAAGGAAAACTTCTTTCAAGAACTGTAGTTGAAGTAAAACTTCGAGCGGGTGTGGGAATCGAATTCGAACACAGGGTCGCATTTTCAAGTAGGGATGTAATTACCATCGAGTCGAGGAAAAAGTCAAATCGACTTTGTTGATAACCTAATTGCAAACATTAATAATAATAATAATAATAAATATTAATAATAATAACAATAATAATAATATAATAATATAATAATAATAATAATAATAATAATAATAATATAATAATATTATTATTATTATTATTATTATTATTATTTTTTGCATTACTATTTTTTTTACAGATCGCCACCACTTACGGGTAGTGCCCTTTTCAAATAATAATAATAAAATAATAATAATAATAATAATAATAATAATAATAATAATAGTAGTAGTAGCAATAGTAGTATTAATAATATATTAATATAAATAATAATAAAAAAATAAATAATATATATAATATATATATATATATATATATATATATATATATATATATATATATATATATATATATATATATATATATATATATATATATATATATATATATATATATATATATATATATATATATATATATATATTATATATATTATATTAAAAAATTAAAAACAAAAAATTGAATTTTTTAAAATTTTTGCATTTTTAAATTTTAAAATAAAAATATTTTATTAATTAATTATTATTCTATTTATCTTTAGTTAATTTAATTAAATCGAAAATTAATTATTTTTTAACGTGATAATTTTTTTACTTTATTTTTTTTTATTTATTTTTGAGACGTCTTTGTTATATATATATATATATATATATATATATATATATTATATATATATATATATATATATATATATATATATATATAATATATATATATATATATATTGTTTTAAAATGTTTGTATTGTTTATATGTAATTTTGCATCATAATACATTATTATTATTATTATTATTATTATTATTATTATTATTATTATTATTATTATTATTATTATTACTATTTTAAGAAATATTCATCTACCATAAAATTGTTAATTAAAATTAAGAAATTTAAAATAAATAAAATTCAAAAATAACCAAAATTATTTTTAAAAATTATCAAAATTTATTTTCTGTTAAAATTTTAATTAAAATTTTCAGGATCCTTTTTTTTTGGGTTCATGGACCCCTTGTTGTTATAAACCTCTGGACCAAGTTAAATTTACTTTATAGCATAATATATCTTAGAACTCTCTCTCTCTCTCTCTCTCTCTCTCTCTCTCTCTCTCTCTCTCTCTCTCTCTCTCTCTATATATATATATATATATATATATATATATATATATATATATATATATATATATATATATATATATATATATATATATATATATATATATTATATTTATATTTTATTATATATATATATATATATATATATATAATATATATATATATATATATATATATATATATATATATATATATATATTATATATTATATATATATATATATATATATATATATATATATATATATATATATATAATATATATATATATATATATATATATATATATATATATATATATATATATATATATATATATATATATATATATATATATATATATATATATATATATATATATATATATATATATATATATATATATATACTATATATATAATATACGTTAGCAAATATTCAATTATTACTTATTGTTATAATGTACCATAACTT
>SEYY01014303.1:7500-12500 GCA_009176605.1 Armadillidium nasatum | reverse complement strand
TTATATAATCAAAGTAAAAATTATTCCAAGTTACAAAATTTATATTATTGAAGAGGAAGGGAAAAGTTTGTGCATAGATGGAACAAATTGTATTTTCTAAGAAATGATCCTGTTTGGAGGGGTGGTGAAATGATGGACTTCAAATCAGAGGGTGAGGTTTTGAATCCTGGTCTCTCGAAAGTTTTGAGTTCTTATCCTGTTTCGGGAATATTGGAAGTTCAATTATCAATCAATAGATAGAGCTACGATGAAGAAAAAAATGGCGTAAAAATTTCAAAATGATGCAATTGTGGAGTCAAGAGTAATTCGACGAAATTCAAAACAGCGGAAATAAAAGCCACTTGAAAAGAAATTCAAGATGGCGGAAACGAAGCTCACGTGAACAGAAATTCAAGATGTCGGAAGGACGCCACCATTGTTTCAAGAAGGCACGGAGCAAATGACGTCACAGCGTAAAGTGTGTGTGACATCTTCACAGAGGATGCCTTCCCTTCAGTGGCAGCCGTTGCTTACACCGGTACTCCACTCATCCCAAGGGACATGGCCTAAGCAATGCAGCACATGCTAGAAAAAGTTAGAAATAGCTCAAGGATGAACGTGGGAACCGGAAGGGAAGGGTGGCACGTGCCGTGAGATAAAAAGATTAAAAGAGACTGAGCTTAAAAGATTAAAGGTATTAATTAGATACAAAAATTTACGGATTAAAGGGGATAAACATAATTAATTATTGGATAATCCGGATTAATTAACTGATTATCCGAATTAAGCGGATTAAAAATCCTTTAGAAAGATCGTTGTGGTCAATTTCCCCTCAATTCCCCTTAAAAAAGGGCTTAGGAAAGAGCATGAGGTTGGCACTAGCATGGTACTATCGGAGATATCGTTATCTTATTACTTTATATATATATATATATATATATATATATATATATATATATATATATATATATATATATATATATATATATATATATAATATATATATATATATATATATTATATATTATTTATATTAGATCTTAATTTAATTTATTGTTTTAATTAAATTATTATTTTATTATTATTATTTATTATTATTATTTTTATTATTATTATTATTATTATTATTATTATTATTATTATTATTATATATATTATTATTATATTATTATCATTAATAAATTTTTTTATTATTATTATTATTATTATATTATGATTATATTATTATTTATTTTTCTTATGATTATTATTATTATCATCATTTGTCTTTTTGTTATTGTTATTATTTGTTTTTGTTATTATTTTTATTATTATTATTATCTTTTTTTTATTATTGTTTATATATATATATTAGAGGTGGACCGGATAGTAATTTTTTACTATCCGCGGATGCGGATGCGGTTGCGGATATTCAATTGCGGATGCGGATGCGGATAGTTTAATTTTTTAGGAGTTTTTGCCATAAATTCTTGGAATTTTAAATATAATATCCAGAGTCTATGTTACCAGGGTGTGGGACGGGGACCCAACTCTTGAACACTCCACCAACCTCTTTCCCCAACCTCCACCCATTTCGAAAAAGTTTATATATATATATATATATATATATATATATATATATATATATATATATATATATATATATATATATATATATATATATATATATATATAGCCAGTAATTCAGTATTACCTTCACACTTCACAGTTTCACATATTCCATTTGAAAGTTAATAATTGGTAAGTTATTTTTTAGAAATAAAAGCTTTTGGGCTCTTTCAGGTGAAAGTTTGGTTCGCTTTTCGTCGTAAATGAGGCCTGCTCCACTGAAAAGATGCTCACTAGCAACACTAGTTGAAGGACATGCTAAATAAGTCCTTGCCAGCTCAGCAAGAAAAGGAAAACTTTTGCAATTATCTCTCCACCAAACCAGTTGGTCTTTATCTGCCTCCAAACGTGGGAGTTTCAGATAATTTTCAATAATCGATATTGTATCCTTTGACACTTCTGACTGTGATTCTTCATTGCTGCTGGAAGCTAGAAGATCTTTCATTGATTTAGCAATGCTTAAGCTAACAGATTTTGTTTCTTTTGTATCTGAGAGCTTTTGCTTTTTCTTGAAAGGCGATATTTTAGCTGTTTCTATCATCTCATCGCATAAGCATCCTAATTTGATTTTAACATTCTGAGAAACAAGTGGTTTAAAAAATTTTGTTTTGTACCTAGGATCTAAAAAGGTTGCAATTGTATAAGCATCATCATTTTCCAGGTTTTCAAATCTGTCGTTCACCTCCTTCATTAATGTTTCAGTCATCCTTGAAACTCCCTTAGTCTTAATAACATTTGTTAACACAACTTTCAATGTTGAAACAAGTGGTATCACATCTGACAAACATGATTCAGCTGAACTTATAGTCTTTGTTAATTCTTCAAAAGGCTTAAGGATATTAATACAATTATTTAAAATGTCATTTTCGTCAGCTGTTAGAGGCTTTATTTTGTGCTGCTTGAAGCATAAAGGCAAATGGCCTCATTAATTTCTCTCATCCTCTCAAGCATATGCAAACTACTATTCCAGCGTGTTTGAATATCTTGCATGACAGAAAGTGGACGAACATTTAATCTTGTTTGTATTTTCTTCAGCTCATTTTGGGCTACAACGGAGTGATTGAAATGCGTAGCAATTAACCTACATTTGGTTATTAAATCGGATACACATTTTTGACTCATAATGGAATTTTTAACTACTATCTGAGTTTGGTGTGCAAAGCAATCTACATTTTTCACTCTTGCCAGAGAAAGTGCTTTTTTATATTTGTGCCCGAATCCCTGACTACGCAGTGCACTTCATTTAATGAAATCTTCCATTTTGTCAGCATCTTTTCAAATACAGTTTCAAGATAGTCGCCTGTATGGCGCTCAGAAAGAGGTTCTGCATTCAATACAAAGTTTTGCCTTTGAAAGTTTTTATCGATTGCATGATACGTAATTTTTTACTATCCGCGCATGCGGATGCGGTTGCGGATATCCAACTGCGAATATCCGCGGATGCGGATATATGGGATGCGGATATCCGCAGTTGCGGATGGGGATGCGGATATCCGGTCCACCCTAATATATATATATATATATATATATATATATATATATATATATATATATATATATATATATATATATATATATATATATATATATATATATATATATATAATATATATAAATATTGTTATATTATTGATGTTGCTATAGTAAGTTTTTGTTATCTGTTTTTATATTCTTATTATTATTGTTAATATTATTATTATTATTATTATTATTATTATTATTATTATTATTATTATTATTATTATTATTATTATTATTATTATCATTATTTTTTTACTTTTATTATTGTTGTTGTTGTTGTTGTTGTTGTTGTTGTTGTTGTTGTTGTTGTTGTTTTTTCTGTTATTATTATTATTATTATTATTATTATTATTATTATTATTATTATTATCATTATTGTCGTTATTATTATTACTATTACTATCATTTATTTCTTATTATATTATTATTATTATTATTATTATTTATTATTATTATTATTTTATTATTTTATTTTATTTTTATTTTTTTTTTTTTATATATTTTTTAATTATATTATTACTGGTGTTGCTCTTATATGTTTTTGTTTTTATTATGTTTTTATATTTTTTATTATTATTATTTATTATTATTATTATTATTATTTATTATTATTATTATTATTATTATTATTATTATTATTATTATTATTATTATTATATTATTATTATTATTATTATTATTATTATTATTATATTATTATTTTATTATTACTATATTATTAATTATTATTATTATTATAAGATTATCATTATTTTTATTATTATTATTATTATTATTATTATTATTATTATTATTATTATATATATTATTATTATTATTTTTATCATTATTTTATTATCATCCTTATTATTATTATTATTATTATTATTATTATTATTATTATTATTATTATTATTATTATTATTATTATTATTGTAATTATTATTTTCATTATTATTTTTATTATTATTTATTTTCATTACTATTACTATTATTATTATTTTTATAATTACTAACATTATTGTTATTACTATTAATATATTATTATTGTTGCTCTTAATATTATTACTATTTTATTATTATTACTATTATTATCATTATTATTATAATTTTTATTTAATATATATATTTAAAATTAAATTAAATCCTCTACAAAGTTCTTTAAAATTTAAATATCTTTACCAGTGAATGTTAGAAAGACATTTAACCTTCATTGTTAATGTTATAAATATTTGACAATGTAAATTAATGTTAAAAATAACTAGTCATAAGGATTAATGTTAAAATATGTAACAACAATTGGTGTTTGTTAAAGACGTTTCTTCACTATGGGCATCACTATATGACTATGGTGTCACCATGATATGTAACATGAATGTTTTAATGTCAAATAAAGTTGACAGTTACCATGAATGTTTAAAAAAAAAAATAATAATAAAATTTTTTTTTTTTTTTTTTTTTAAAAATTCCTGTAAAATCTGCCATGAACGAGGACTGAAATGGATATTAGAATAATTGATTGATAATCAAGCATCTGCAGAAGTAGATGGGTAGTTGATTGCAGATAATAAAGGAATCGATAACAGTCGCTTTTATGGGGTATGTGCGTGTTTGAGCACAAATTAATGACGTAAGTGATTGATTGGAATGTTTATAAAATAATAATAATAATAATAACAATAATAATAATAATAATAATAATAATAATAATAATAATAATAATAATAATAATAATAATAATAATAATAATAATAATAATATAATAAATAATAATAATAATAATAATAATAATATTATAATAATGATAATAATAATAATAATAATAATAATAATAATAATAATAATGATAATAATAATAATAATAATAATAATAATAATAATAATAATAATAATAATAATAATAATAATAATAA
>SEYY01014303.1:0-2500 GCA_009176605.1 Armadillidium nasatum | reverse complement strand
TCTTCCTTCACTCTCTTCCAACTCACTTTTTTCCTCAATTTAGCGTTCTGTTTCTTCATATTTGCTAATATTTATTTCTGTATTTGTTTGCTTGTCTAAATAATTTAAAAAAATTATTCATATATATTTACATTGTTTTTTTTTATTATTATTTACAAAATAGTTTCCTAGATATTCTTTCTACTATCCAATTAACGTAGAGTTAAATTTCTCTGTTTTCCCAGTTTTTAAATTTAACAGAACTATTACTAGTTTTAGTTAAAATAGAACTATTAATAATTTTAGGTTTTTACTATTCTTACTTTTTTTCCAAAGGTTTTCAAATCTTCTTCCTTCTTCATCTTCCTCTTTTCTTTCTTCTTCTTCTTCTTCTTCTTCTTCTTCTTCTTCTTCTTCTTCTTCTTCTTCTTTTTCTTCTTTTTCTTTCTTTTTTTCAATATCTCTTCCTACTTCCACTCCTCTTTATTTTGTTATTCTTCTTTTTTCTAATTATCAGCATTTCTTCTTTTTTTATCCTTCTTCTTCTTCTTCTTCTCTTTCCTTTCTTTTTTCTTCTTCTTCTTCTTCTTTTCTTCTTAATCAAGTTTATTCATGTTATAGAAAAGAGATTGGAGGAATACCTTTATAAGCTCCTTTTTGTGCTTTTATCTTTTATCTTAAAGGAGACGTTGTCGGAGGTACGAGTATTTAGTTCCGAGGGTTGAATTATGCAACGTTTTTAAATTGGTGGACCACAACTTGACAGATTAATATTATATTTCCTAAACAAAGTATCATTCCGCCGTATCATTATCTTTTTTTAAGTAATATACTTCTACAGTTACGAAGGTAACACCTATAATGTCGTAACTACCGAGATGTTAAAAAATATACAACTTCTTTCCATTTATTAGTGACTAAAACGGGACAAGTGGCAAATATATCACAGTAAAATTTTCAATAGAGAAAAGACATGTTAAGAATAAGAAAGTCGCTTCACCAATTTTTTTTTCCTAATAAGAAAATAACTGGAAAAATTTGTTGACATTTTTAACCACTTGTCCCAACGATTCGTTAGGACAATTTTTGCAGTGAAATAGCAACCACTTTACAGTAATAAATTAATCAATTAATTTAGCATAAAATTATATATAACATAACATTATTATCCATGCATACATTATACTTTTATAAAAATTATACAGACATACAGTATTATTTTTGTATATATTATCCCTTTTATAAGAATGACACAGATATACACAATATAATTCATATATACATTAGCCTTTTAAAAGAATTTTATAGATATGCAGTATTATTTTTTATACGTTATCCTTTTAAATGAATTATACACACATACAGTATTATTCATACATACATACATCATTTAATAAGAAATGTACAAACCTATACAGTATTATTCATATATGTATTATCCTTTTATAAAATTGCACAGACCTATACAGTATTATTCATGTATATATTAACCTTTCATAAGAATTGTACAGACATTATGTATACATTAATAGTCATGTATATTTTATCCTTTTATAAAATTGTACAGAACTATGCAGTATTATTCATGTATACATTAACCTTTTATAAGAATTGTACAGACATATACAGCATTATTCATGTATATATTATCCTTTTATAAATTGTACAGAACTATACAGTATTATTCATGTATACATTAACCTTTCATTAAATTGTACAGACATTCTGTATGCATTATTATTCATTATATATAATATATATAAATATATATATATATATAATATATATATATATATATATATATTATATATATATATATTATACATACATACATACATCATTTTATAAGAAATTTACAGACCTATACAGTATTATTCATGTTTAAATTATCTTTTAATAAAATTGTACAGACCTATACAGTATTATTCATGTTTAAATTATCTTTTTATAAAATTGTACAGAACCTATACAGTATTATTCATGAATATATTATCCTTTCATAAGAATTGTACAGACATTCTGTATGCATTATTATTCATGTATATATATTATCCTTTTATAAGAATTGTACAGAACCTATACAGTATTATTCATGTATGCATTAACCTTTCTTAAGAATTGTACACATACATACGTTATTATTCATATATTCATTATCTTTTATCTTTTTGCCAACAGCACAAAAAAATATTTAATTTAAAAAATTAAATCTTAATATAGAATAAATAAATAAATAAATTAAATTACAATATTTATATTTTAAAAAGATAGAAAATAAATAATGAAAAAAAATATATGTAATATTAATTATATTATATAATTTCCTGTTAATATTTGCCATTCCTAAAATTGTGAAGCTCAGAAATGTTTCCCAATTGAACCTTTCGCAATTTCCTCGTCGTAAAATTAAAGTTGCGAAAGGCGAAGACTTCAACCTCTCCAATGGGTGGCTTTTTATTTTAAAGAAACTAATCGTTTGCTCATAACTATTTGACAATTAGGAAATGGCTTGACAAACTCA